>LJJI01000241.1:0-138312 GCA_001553865.1 Cladosporium sp. BSL10
TGACCATCTGGGAATCCCGCCTATTGTATGTTTTTGTTTTTATGCAAGTGATGCTCTAGCCGACCCGTGTCTTTAGATGAATGATAAGGTATGCCTACATCTGGAGACGAGTCCGTTGTTGTGATATGTGTATCCAAGCGATTCTATCACCTATCCCAAAGCCTTGCTTCGGAATTTGTAGGCTCCCGTCGTCTTCGCATACAGATTGACTGCAATGGAGACACTAGATATTGTCACATAGTCAACGAAGTACGATCTTTTGACACGAGATCGAACTGGCTATAGACCTATATGTATTAGGAAGGCGGACAGCAGCTTCAATCACTCTTCATTGCCCCAGCTTTCGAGGCGACAAACGTCAACTGACCACTCTGAACTTCCCGCCACTGCACTGCACAATAACTAGACGGAGAAGAATGACGGCATTGTATTCTCGCATGCGGTCGACGCATTTCAGCTAAGAGAATAGCCTAAAACCGCGAACCCCTCATCGAGCTCATCCAACTCCGCCGAGGGTCTCCACTGTTTCTGCATAGTAGAGGCTACTACTTCACCATTCGTGCATCCTCCAAACTGCTGCCTCCTGGCATTTAAGCATGCCGATCGCCTGGATCGCCCATATCCTCCGCAGTTCAAACCATGGACAATTTTCCGTCACCCTTGGACTGGAAATTCTCCAGCGGGGTGTAGTTAGGGCATGTTCTGCTGCTTTAAAGAACGAGGACCGATCATGTCTATATCAATGTAGTCTCCTCACGATGAGCTATAGTCAAGCTGGCTAATCAGTTCGGGCATTATGCAGCCTCTTTACCAGACGCATTTCGCATGCGCCCTTGTTCTATTGCTCCAAGCTGCAGCACTGCCTTCGGCCCACGATGGCTCTCACCAACATAGCCGTCAGCGCGTGAGCATCAACTCAGGATGGAAGTTCAAACGATGGGAGACCAATCCTGATGGTGTAATATACGACCGACGTCCAGATCTGGAGAACTTGACGGAGGTGACCATTCTTAAACCATGGATTCTACCATCAGGCAATGACTTTATCGAAGACCCTTCGAACAAACACGACCCTCCCAGCAAGGCTCCAGGAATCAATGTTGGATACGCACAAGATGATTTTGATGATAGTTCGTGGGAATCTGTTGACACGCCGCACGATTGGGCAATCTCGGGCCCTTTCTATTCGCAGCCGGACAACGTTTCCATTGTCGGAGGTGGGATGGGTCGCCTCCCCATCTTCGGAGTCGGATGGTATCGACGCAAATTGGATGTCGTACTTGAAGACAAGCACAAGCAAGTCTACTTGGACATTGACGGAGCGATGTCATACGCAATGGTCTGGCTCAACGGCGAGCTAGTCGGGGGTTGGCCGTACCCATACAACTCGTTTCGTCTAGATCTTACGCCTCATTTGCGATTCAATGGGGAGAACCAACTTGCTATCCGCTTGGACAATCCCGTTGAGTCTGCACGCTGGTATCCAGGCGCTGGTCTCTATCGCGATGTGTGGCTTACCAAGGTCAATTGTGTCCACATTGGGCATTGGGGCACGCATTTCACCTCCAGGGATATCACAGCAGAATCGGCGACCGTCGACATGGAGACAATATTGGAGAATCGAGGCGAAGTTGGTTCGAAGATCAAGGTAACTATCGAGATCTTTGAACTGGATCTCGACACGGGTCTCCCACTTGGCGAAGCAGTAGCAACTTGGATTGAGCGTGCTACTATCGGGTCTGATACGAAAAAGTCTGTACAGCATTCTCTCAAGCTTGACAATCCAAAGACCTGGGGACCCCCGCCCACACAGAAGCCTTACCTGTATCTGGGAGTAGCTAAATTGACCACCGAGGACGGCACAGAAATTGACAGGTATGAAACGCGTTTTGGTGTGCGTGGCCTTGTGTTCACCGGGAATGACGGCCTTCAAATCAACGGTGAGCGGATCCAGATACGGGGTGTCAACGAGCACCACGATTTAGGCGCGATAGGAGCAGCGTTCAACTACAGAGCGGCTGAGCGCAAGCTGGAGATACTACGAGAACTTGGTGTGAACGCCATCCGGATGGCGCACAATCCTCCTGCAGCCGAGCTGCTTGACTTGGCGGACAAGATGGGTTTCCTTGTCGTTGATGAGGTGTTCGACTCTTGGAATCTCAACAAGACCGACAATGATTTCCATCTCATTTTCTCAGACTGGCATGAACAAGACCTGAGGTCCATGATTCGACGTGATCGCAATCACCCTTCTATCATCTCATGGAGCTTCGGCAACGAAGTCGGCGAGCAGAGGTTTCCAGAAGAACTTGCTGAGATTGCTACTCTATTACACGATATAGTGCGACAAGAAGACCCGACCAGACCTTCAACGGCGTCTATGAATGTAGCACAGCCTGGCAATGATGGCGCTGCTTTCCCCGAGATTATGGATGTCTTGAGTCTCAACTATCAAGGCGAGGGAATCAGAGATACGCCAAACTACTCTGGCACGAATGGCACTCGGACACCTCCGGCATATAGCATCTTCCATAACGATCAACCGGAAAAGCTCATATGGACCAGCGAGTCAGCTTCAGCACTCAGCACGCGCGGCACATTCTTCTTCCCAGTAGTGGATAATGGCGGCGCACCGGTGAACGACTCATCTGGCGGCAACGCGACGCTGGCTCAGGTAAGTGCGTACGAGTTGTATTCGGCAAACTTCGGATCACCTCCAGACAAAGTGTTCGCCACTCAAGATCGCAATCCTTATGTAGCCGGAGAATTTGTCTGGACGGGCTTTGACTACATTGGCGAACCAACGCCGTACTATACCTCAAGAAGCTCATACAGCGGTATCATAGACCTCGCCGGCTTCAAGAAAGATCGTTTCTTCCTGTACCAGGCTCGATGGCGACCAGACTTGCCATTAGCTCACATTCTGCCTCACTGGAATTGGCCCGACCGCGTCGGTGAAATCACGCCTGTGCATGTCTTCACTTCAGGTGATGAGGCCGAGCTGTTCCTGAACGGCAAATCGATGGGACGCTTACGCAAGCAGCCCTTCGAGTATCGTCTGCGCTGGGATCAGGTTGTACACGAGCCTGGCGAGCTACACGTCGTCACGTACAAAGACGGTAGCCTCTGGGCGGACGCTTCGGTTACAACCACGGGCCCTGCGGCTGCCATAAGACTTACCACCGATCGTGAAGCAATTTCTGGCGATTGCAAGGATCTCGTCTACGTCACTGCGGATGTGGTGGACGACGAAGGCAGGATCGTTCCCACTGCTGATAATGAGATTCATTTCTCTGTATCCAACGGTGGGCAGATTGTTGCAACAGACAATGGAGATCCTGCGGATCTGGTGGCTTTTCCGAGCACGAGTCGAAAGGCGTTCAGCGGAAAGGCTTTGGCAATTTTGAAAGGGAACGTACACAACGATGAGATCCGTTTGTCTGCCGCGAGCGATAGCTTGATCGGAGACGAAGTTACTGTCAGGACTACGTAAGGAAAGAAGTTGGTTACCCTTGTCCATTCCTTACGTCGGGTAAAGTCTTGCACAATGTACAGTGACCAGCGATCGAATGACTCGTTGCGCAGCCGCTTCCTCTTAGTGCCCAACAGACGTAAGAGTCATCGAGCTCCTGGTATTGTAGCACACTTACCATAGCGGAAGGAACAATACTACATGCGTCGGATCATAGAGGAAGATTTAGGCCCTAGCGGTACGATCTCCTCGATACATGTAAAGCTTGATAATGTTCTGGTGACTTGCGATCTCGAGTAAAGAAGGGTGTCTTTGATCTCATTTCCAAGTGAGAAACGTTCAGACTGTGCGATAACCCGTATGGTCTTGGGAAGGTAAAAGTACTCCATCACTATTTTGTCGCATCAAGGGAAAGGTCGCACAAAGCCTAGATGGTAAGTACGCTGCCGTAATTATGTGAACCTCAGGACAACATGAAGATGGAGGTCAGCATGAGACTGATATCTCCAGAGAGCGCCGTGGTAGCTAGAACATCATTCGTTGGTCAAAGTTCTGCAAGCGCAGCGGTGTAAGCGCCAGCGCCAGCAACGCTGAATGTACGCGCCGCACCAACTCTCACTAAAAGCCAGCATTTAACGACAGGGGAGAGAAGGCATCCTGATAGACATCACTAGAGGTCAGATGCGAAGTGTTATCTATATTAAGTGGTTGGGCACGGAGCAATAAGTCAAACGTTTCACTAGTCTGGACATTCAAGCGATGATCTGTCATACTTAATATTGGCCTTACCTCTGCATATTGCGATGTACACACATTTTCTTCTTACAGCCGATATTGGATCCTAACGCAGTAAGCATTCACCGTGATACTGAAAGCTACCATGAAAGCTGACGCGCAGAAGTAGATGGCAGCCACTCTGGTTCAGGTTAGTGTAGCGGTGTACGAAGGAGATCCGATAGACTACCCAAAGTACCGACATACATCGTTGTTTTTCGAATTCGCAAACCGGGGACCATCACTTCTTGCTGAGGTCGTTGGACCTCCAGAAGAACATGAGTTCCAGACAAAGGATGGCGACGATCCATCTCAGAGCCAAGGCATTGCGAAAATTGTCAAAGTTGGAGTTTCGTTGGTTGAGATCCGCCGGGCTCATATGACCGAGATCTTGCGGACAATCCCAGTTAAGAACTGGGACCTCGAGTTCAACTGTCAAACTTGGGTGGAGACTGCGCTGAAAAGGCTGACTGAGTTGCGCATGCTGAGCGAAGACGCTTACACGAAAGGCGTGGATGGCATGGTCGATGCGATCGCAGAGGCAGCGGACGAGGAGGATTAGTTCTGGGAGATACCCTCAAGGTTTCTGCCATCGAATTATCGCTTGCTGAGTGATCAGATCTTCTCCGTAAGCTACTTCGAAGATATATCGCGCAAAGTTCTTCCAGTCTTTGCACTTGGTCTTGCACTCGAAGAATTTCACGTACTCCTAGTATTCAGGATACCAACCGGAGAACTCCTAGTCGACAACGGCTTTGATCTTCCCATCCTTCACGATGATGTTGCGCGGCGAAAGGTCGGCGTGCGTGAACCGAATGCTATGATCAGATCGCATCTTCGAGCACAGAGCGTCGCGAATGGGCTGCGGGCATTGGGTGTAGAGGTCCAAGACGAATGTGTTGAATGACTCCTCATCAGTAAACGGGTCACCTGTGTATTCGCCGTAGCGTCGGCAATCTCGGGCGAGACCGTCTATGGCTCCAATGAGGGTTTGGGTTTGCTGGCTAGGGCGCATTAATGAAATCGCACGTCCAAGCTGCTTAGCGATGGAAATCTTCTCGTCCTCAGACATATTTGGCCAGACATTTTCTAGACAGTCGCCCTCGACATGTTCCATTTATATTGTTTGCTCCTCAGGGATGTATTCATGTGCAGTAGGTACTGGAACTCCTGAGGACTGAGCGTACTTGAGAGCTTCGAACTCTCCGGCTCGTACCCTGGGTCCAGATTTTTTCACCCGACCATCAGGCTGGCATGCGCACTCCGCTTGTGCTATGACCTGGTCAGAAATGATATCGAGAATCTGTGCAGAACGAAGTGAGCGTACGGAAGTCGCCCATGTCGTTCGCACTGCGGACAGGGCGTGAGGCTTAGCACGTTTGTCGATCAATACCTGTGTCTGACGTAAAATATGCTCCTTGATATCTGTGACCAGGTTTGTCCGGTTGCTTGTGCGCTGTATGCATTCACGTCTGGAGTCGTAGGGTTCACATAGCTTGTGCTTATTGTTGTTCCGAAGAATGGGTGGCGCATGGTGCCTTAGGCAGCAACGCCACATACAAGCCGGCCTAAGAGTGTTGTAGGTAGACGTGACTTAGTGCTACATAGCCGCTAAGGCATGAGGGATAAAATATTGAAGCTCTCTCCGAGAGTCAATCAATCAATATTATCGTCCCCTACATAGCCTAACAAAGAGCTTGCTTCAAGACGGCCGAGTTGGAAGTTCCTCGTTCATCATCATGGTACTGGAAGCGTCTTGCTAATGATCAACGTCAAATATCCGAAGTAGCTCGCATCTTCAGTTTCTTTCAATGAGCATCCCCAAGCGACTCGACAAATAGATTCGGGGTCAGGGGTACGAAGGCTGGGATGTTAATACGGCCCTTGACTAATGCCTCCAGCCCCGATAGAGATGTCAGATCAACCCGAAAGACCTCTGCGACATCCAAACATCTGGCGATCGCTTCTCCTTGATCCTTTTTTTGTTTATTGTTAGACATGCACATGTTGTCCAGCTGCGACTCGTACTTTATAGCCGAAATTCATTACCATCGGAAAATCCATCAGATTTTGGGATAGTTGGAGTTCGGCGTATGTCTTGGGCACAGAAAGTGTATGTCTGGCGGGCTACGCTTTGTGGATCACAGCAAAAGTTATCGTTTGGTCAATTAACCCGCGGGTAAATGTTTAGTCGCTGTTTGCATATCTCGTCACCCGACAAAAGGCTCTGCACACGTTTGGAAGCCCTGCTGGCGGCGAGAAGGCGTGTTTGAGGATGCAGGCTACACTGCACCAAATGATAAGACGGCGACAAGGCTGACAAAGATCATCGCCTCATTCGCAGTGACATTGTTGCTCAAGCACTTATCTTCGAATGATGCCCCGGCGAGCCCACAGACAACCAACCCCACGAGCATTGTCCTCTTCGCGGCCCATCTCTGCACCCTGCAGGCGTTGGCCCTAACATCCGCCACCCTCACATTTTTTCTCTACAGCCCGAACAGCCTAACGACCAATCACCACACCACCAGCCACACTCCAATGCCTGCGCCTCTCCAGCGTCATTGGAGGGGCGGACGTGGGGCTGCCGCTCAAATTTGCGAGATCGGCAATACGAAGCCATGTCACCGTGGAGATATTTGGAGTGACTACTACTGCTGTATGTATTGAAATCTTGTCACCCTTTCTGCCCATTCGCACAAAGAGACACCACCCATCTCCGCAACCATGGCCTCCGAATCTGCTCAGAAGATCGCCATCTTGTCGGTCTACAACAAGACCGGCCTGCTCGACCTCGCCAAGGGCCTCGTCAAGCAGAATGTCCGTCTGCTCGCGTCTGGCGGCACCTCCAAGATGATCAAGGAGGCTGGCTTCCCTGTTGAGTATGCGTGAATGCCCTGCAGAGCCGTTGGCAGAGCCCAAACCTGACCGCGTCGCCTAGGGATGTCTCTGCCATCACAAAGGCCCCGGAGATGCTCTCAGGTCGCGTCAAGACCCTCCACCCGGCCGTCCACGCTGGCATACTCGCTCGTGACCTGGCCTCCGACGAGAAGGACCTTGCCGACCAGAACATCAACAAGGTCGACTACGTCATCTGCAACCTGTACCCTTTCAAGGACACCATTGCCAAGGTCAACGTGACCATCCCCGAGGCCGTCGAGGAGATTGACATTGGTGGTGTGACTCTTCTGCGTGCTGCCGCCAAGAACCACTCCCGTGTCACCATCCTCAGCGACCCCGAGGACTACCATGAGTTCCTCAAGGAGCTAGAGAAGGGCGAGGTCACCGAGAAGAGCAGGCAACAATACGCGCTCAAGGCGTTCACCCACACCGCAGACTACGACTCTGCCATCTCCGAGTTCTTCCGCAAGAAGTACGCCGGCGAGGGCGACCAGCAGCTCACTCTCCGCTACGGCGCCAACCCTCACCAGAAGCCGGCCTCTGCCTACGTGACCGAAGGCAAGCTGCCGTTCAAGGCCCTTTGCGGCTCACCCGGCTACATCAACCTTCTGGACGCGCTCAACGCCTGGCAACTCGTCAAGGAGCTCGACACTGCTCTTGACTACCCTGCCGCCGCTTCATTCAAGCACGTCTCACCCGCAGGTGCCGCCATTGGTGTGCCTCTCAGTGCTGAGGAGCGCAAGGTCTACATGGTTGACGACATCGCCGGCATCGAGAACTCTGGCCTTGCCCAGGCCTACGCTCGTGCCCGCGGTGCTGACCGCATGAGCAGCTTCGGTGATGTGATTGCCCTGTCTCGCGAGGTCGACCAGGCCACCGCCAAGATCATCTCTCGCGAGGTCAGCGATGGTGTCATCGCTCCTGGCTACACCAAGGAGGCTCTCGAGCTCCTTGCCAAGAAGAAGGGCGGCAAGTACCTCGTCCTCCAGATGGACAACGATTACACTCCTCCCGCCCAGGAGACCCGCACTCTGTTCGGTGTCAACCTTACCCAGCACCGCAACGACGCCCTCATCTCGCCCCAGAACACCTTCAACACTATCGTTGTCCCCAAGGAGTCCGCTCCTCTTCCCGAATCTGCCCAGCGCGACTTGACCGTCGCCACCATCGCCCTCAAGTTCACCCAGTCCAACAGTGTCTGCTACGCACTCAACGGCCAGGTCATCGGTCTTGGTGCCGGCCAGCAGAGCCGCATTCACTGCACCCGCCTTGCCGGCGACAAGGCCGACAACTGGTGGATGCGCTTCCACGAGCGTGCCCTCAACATCAAGTGGAAGACCGGCACCAAGCGCCCCGAAAAGAGCAACGCCATCGACATGCTTTGCTCTGGTCTCACACCCGAGAACGACCTCGAGAAGGCCGACTACGAGCGCGTTTTCGAGGAGGTGCCCGCACCTTTCACCGCTGAGGAGCGCAAGGCTTGGTTGTCCAAGCTCAGCGAGGTGGCTATCAGCAGTGATGCCTTCTTCCCCTTCACCGACAACGTCTTCCGCGCCAGCCGCTCAGGCGTCAAGTACATCGCCGCTCCTCTCGGCAGCCAGAACGACCAGGCCTGCTTCGAGGTTGCCGAGAAGCTCGGCATCACCTACGTTGAGCAGCACACCCGTCTGTTCCACCACTAAGCTGAACGCTTCGTGAGATTGACGATGAGGATTTTGACATTGTAATAAGAAAAAGCCGGCTTTCCAGGAAGAGAGGCCAGAAAAATTTATACCAGCAAGAGATGTCTACAAAAGTCTTGCGTGTCGCAGACGGCCGCAGGACCAATCAACGATTAGATACGAAACGATACCAAAAAATACACAACCTTTCAACAAGCATCCGGCCTGAAACTCCATGCATTAGAATATTTCATTTTCAATCAAGCTCGTAACGAATGGCCAAAGTATCTCTTCACTAAACCCCCATGCGCAAGGCATGACCAACTCCCCGACCATAAATTCGAGTAAGCATAGGTAATCAAACCGAACTCAGATGCAGCTGCACCTATAGCAATCCGAAATCATCTTTACTAATAGGTGAGTGTGGCTCACTCGAGAGATAGTGTCTTTGCTCCCCAGAGCAGTTTATAAGACCATCCAAAGTCCCCATTTCTAGCATCCATCTCAACAGCCACATTGCTATTTCAGACTTACACCCCACAACCACTCCCACAAAAAAAAACCTCACCACCGAAAACCCAACTCCAACAGCAACAACAACAATAACAACAACGCAAACATGCGCTTCACCACCCTCCTCCCCTCCCTCTACGCCCTCGGCGCCCTCTCCTCCCCCGTCGCCACGCCCGGCGAAATCGTCCCCGGCACCTCGGGCAACGTCCCCGGCACCGCGACCTGGTACTGCACTTTCAGCTACGAGCTCCTGTTCGAGCACTTCACCATCGAAGGCCACAAGTGGGGCGCTTCGGAGGAAGAGCTGAGGGAACTGATCCCGGGCAAGATCACGGGGTGGCATTTCCAGCGCATTGGAGAGGGGTGGAGCGATTTCTTGCTCAAGGTGAGTGGGGGGGGTTTTTTTTTTTTTCGTTTACTTGTTTTTTTCGGATGGGATTGGAGATGATGGGTTTGAGATGATGGGTTCGAGAAGACGACGGAAGAAAGCTGACTTGACATCTCGTGTTACAGTTCGCTCTGCCGATCGGATACCATGGCAAGGTCGAGAAGAGCCTTAACAAGTTCATCAGAGACGATGCGGATTTCAAGTGCCACCTGGTCGATCACTTCCAGGGGGGTCGAGTCTGATGGCTGTCTGTATACGAGCTTGGATGGTAGGATCTACCGAAATGCTTGGATCAGGCGACCTGTGTTAAGACTTTGGAGCATGCGCACGTCGCGCTACCAGAGGAGATGAATGCTAGTCATCAGCCCAGCCGCTTGTGGTGGACTTTGGTTAGCAATTGGTTGGCAATATGGGAAGGACGCGATCGAGATATGATCCAAAGGGAGCGTTTTTCCTTTTTGGACCTTTTCACAATGATAGGTTTTCGACGTTTGTAGAATCAATCGAGTTGGAACCCGCTCCTCTTAATTAAGTCCTGCAATACTGTATCACATTATTGCAGTAATTTCCATATCCATGCACAGAAATCGAATGTTCACAAGGCTTGTGAGTGGCAAAACTCTGGGTGGCACTTACAGTAGTTGTACGACCACTACGGGTGCGCTTAAATACCTCGCCACTAGCACTTTCGAGAGTCACGACATTTCGCCCCCAAACCTAAAGATTTATTGCTACCACACAGAGTAATAGCAGCCATCTGACAACAAGAATTCCACAGGTATAGGTAATCACAAAGCCACCAACTAATGATCAAACCATTCGATCACGCATACTCAACCTTTCCGGCCATCAGGACGAGGAACCCCACTCCCGTTCCACGACTCGCCGTGTCTCTCTACTACCCTACTCATCCTCATCTTTTCCTGTCCGCCACCAGCCCTATTTGAAATCAAGGTTAATTGAGAGAGCGAGAGCTTGTAGTGCGCGTTTCAAGATGTCCAGAGGTTTTGACTGGGTTCGTTTGTCAGTTTGTGGGTTCTGCATTTGGTCGTTAATTACCTGTGATAATTTAGGGAATGATTTTATAGTTGAAAGAGATATTCGTTTCAACCAAGCGGGAAAGCGTACTCGCACAATCTTTCTGTCCCTCGAATAGCACGACTCAGATCACCCTTGGAGGAAGAAAAAAAGCCAGCCAAAAGTGAATGATGTATCTCTTAACATTGCTCATAAGTACCGCTCACAAACAAACACAAAAAGACCTCTTTCCAATAACATTCCAACCCTCTCAAAGGTCGAACAGCTTCTTCAGCTCAGCCATGGTCTCCTCAGGGCTGGTCACGCTGTGGCCGACGGTGCGAGGGTCCTCGAAGATCTCGTAGTCGTTGCCGCCCTTGTAGGTCTTGTCGCCGAAGAAGTGGATGGTGCTGTACTCGACGCCGCTGACCTGCTTCTCGGCTTCGACGTGCTGCAGGCAGTAGGTCTTGTCCCAGCCAGCGGGGAAGACGTCGAAGGAGATCTGGCCGCCGATGGAGTAGCTGTGTGGAAAGTATCGTTAGTGGGAACGAGCCTTCTCAAAGAGCGAGCTGGATGATAGCCAGCGCTTATGAGGGATCGCGGACATACGTAAGACCCAAATCAGGGAAGTTGTCCTTGATAGCCTGCACGAACTTCTCGCGAACCTTGTGCTCGAGATCAAACTTCTCGTACTCGTTGCGCTCCTGGATCGTAGCATTCCTTCCGATCGGGCTGACATTGATCATGCCATTGCGGAACTCGACGAAAGTACCGCGCTTCACGGGGATGTCCAGGTCGGCGACGTAGTGCAAGATGAACTTGACCAGCTGCTTGTAGTTGTCCTCGCCGATCCACTTGATGAAGCTGTGCGACGCGAGCGGCACGCCCATGCGGATGGCCGTCAGGCCGTTCTCCGCGAAGCAAAAGTCGAAGAGGGTGGTGACGGGAATGCTGGCGGTGCCGAGTTGCTCTTGCTGCTTGGCGAGGTCGGAGCCGCCGACGAAACCGATGGCGACTTTGTGGCGGAGGGCGGATAGTAGCTGCAGCATCTCGGGGGAGACGGTCTGGAGGAGAGGGAGAGGCCACATTAGCAGGTGGTCTTGTTTCTTCTTCATGGGACGGCTGTGGTGGCCTGGGCGGTGCTCACTCGGCGCGCGGGCGTGAGGGTGCCGTCGACATCGAAGAGGCAGATGGTGTTCTTGACGGGGCGGTCGGTGAGCGCAGGGATGACGCTCGCGGCAGGAGCGGTGGTGGCCATGGTGTGTTGTTGTGGAGGGGGTGTTGCGACTGGTATGGTATATCTTTTTGTATGTGGATGTATGTGTATGGCCCGGAGCTCTTGAAGTCGATCCTCTATGGTGGTAAGTCGGCGCGAGTGGCTTAAACAAAGGGTATCAGTCAGGTGATGTGTCGAGTGTTGACGAAGGCAGGCTGGACGTGTATACCAATGTCTTCTGTGAAGGCGGTCAAGTGTAGTGTGGTCTGGTGTTACAAACAACACCTCTCCTTCTGGATTTGTTTGGATATTCAGGGTCGATGACCCCGCGAGGTGGTCTAGCCCCACTACGCGAGAAGAGCGTGGCCTATGCTGTGCCATTAGTGGCTCGCATTTTAAGCCGAGCCCAAGCACAGGACATGCAGTGTAACGATGAATACGGCAGACGTTCACTACGAGGTACTTGGTACATGTCGAGACACATCGAGGACGCAAGTCCCGATAAATCACGGCACATCGTTGAATTCAGTCCTCAACCTTCACCTACTCGGAAGAAAGTCTCAAAGAAGCGCAAAGCATACCAACATATCATACTCAAAACACTTTTTCATTGTGACACTCCGTCTATGTAAAAAAGACCACGCTATGCAGCAACCCCCTACCAACGCTGCAACACCCCAAAGACGCCCGCCATTTCGATAAACTACGTCTCATCATTGTGCTTTCAAGGCCGTGGGAAAAGGTAGAGAAAGGGCTCATGCATTAACTTTGGCTACAAGCGCATGCTCTAAGCAGACTGCGGCTCGGTGGTGGTACCGGCTTCGATGGTTGCCCTGAGAAATGAAGTCAGTATGGGTTTCAATATTGCGAGAACGTGAATTCCAGTAACATACCATCCAATAAGACGCCAGTGCTTCTCGATTCTTCGGCTCATGGCGACCTTCTCGCCAATCTCTGTGCAAGCAGGGCTGGTGAGCTGCAGCTTGGCGGCATCGTGCTTGACGGCAACGACCTTGGCACCAGTGGCGGTGGAACCAATGTTGACCATGAGGACTTCGTTCTTTGCGAGCTTGGCGACCTTAGCCTGCTTGCCATCGGCGGTCTTCACACCCAAAAGTCTCCTGAGCAGGAAGTAGTTGACTTCGATCTCGGTGTAGATCTTGGGAAGCTTGCCCTTGAGACCAAGGACGAAACCAACGAGACGATCGGCACGGCAAAGAGTGGGGTCGATGCGGGTACCGACACCGATGAGACCACCGGGAACGGCGAACTTGAGGCTGTTGTTCTCGGCGAACAAGGAGACAACGCGGGAGAAGATAGGCTTGCACTGGATGGCACCCTTGTCGTCCTTGCTGACAATACCGGGGCGAATCTCAATCTCGTCGCCGAGCTTCAGGATACCAGTAAGGATAGAACCACCAGCAACACCACCCTGGAGCTCCTCGATCTCGGAACCGGGCTTGTTGACATCGAACGAACGGATAACAATCATGTGAGGGTCGTCCTGGAAGTTGCGCATGGGCACGGGGATCTTGGTGACAAGGGCCTCGTTGATGGCATCGATGTTGAACTTAAGCTGGGCAGAGATAGGGATGACGGGCGAGTCGTCGGCGACGGTACCACGGATGAACTTCTTGATCGAGTCGTAGTGTGCGGAGGCGGCCTCTTCGCGCATAAGATCGACCTTGTTCTGGAGAATGATGATGTGCTGGAGCTTCATGATCTCAATGGCTGCAAGATGCTCGGAGGTCTGGGGCTGAGGGCAGCTTTCGTTGCCAGCAATGAGAAGAAGAGCGGCGTCCATGACAGCGGCGCCTGACAACATAGTGCTCATCAGAATATCGTGACCGGGGCAATCGACGAAACTGTGCTCTTGTTAGCCTCGCTCCTCGTGTACAAAATCCCTCCAAATATACTCACGAAACGTGTCTCACTAGTCTGTATGTGCCTGCGCAACCCTCGCGCTCGCAAGGAGGGTCAACCTCCTTCTCACTCTTGTAACTCCTGTAGCATGTCGGGCGCGGGCACTCCGAGTTGTCGCACTTGTAGACCTTCGCGTTGGCGTAACCCAGCTTGATTGTGATGTTCCTCTCCAGCTCATTCTTGAAACGCACAGTCTGCACACCAGAAATAGCCTTCACCACCGTACTCTTTCCATGAGCGACGTGGCCGATGGTACCGATGTTGATGGTCGCCTGCCTCGCGATAATCTCCGGGGAAAGCGGTGTGAGCTTGGAAACGTCCAGGTCCTTGGGCTCGGGCTGCTCGGGGAGTTCTGGTCGTGCTGCGTGTGCGGCGTCTGAGCGAAGAGACTTCTTCAATGCAGACCTGGGTGCCGGGGCCTGGCCCTTGGCCCTCTCTTCGCCGCCCTCGTTGGCCTCGACATCGCCAGGTCCGTCCTGGGCCTGCAGCTGGGGGGACTGAGGAGGAGAATCCTCGCCGGACTCGGGGTAGTCGCCGTTGGAGGCCATATTTGCGGTGTTGTTGAGGTGAATGTCGGTGGAGAGCGTTTGCGCGTGTGGGCGAGATTCGTTTCGAGGTCCGCTTCGTAGGCTAGTCAAGCCGTATTGGAACGGGGAAATCGGCGGTTCAATCTAGGAAATCCGATATTCCTATGATAGATGCTGCAGCTGTGGACAGCGATGGTGTGAAGTCGCAAGAATATGTGCAGCAAGTAGGTATTAAACTCCCGTGCCTGCCTCCAGTCGATGCTTTCTCTAACCACCGATGACTGTATGCGCCGCCAACAGAAATTCAAGTCTCGAATCCGACCCCACGAAGTCTGGTAGCCTCAGGCATCTCGAATGATGAATCGAAACTCTTGGCGGAGAGTGCTTCCCTTAAGACCGTTTGAGAATGCAAGATATGATAGAAGCCGAAGGATAAATGGTTGCTCAGCTCATTCCCCTCAATCTCGTCCTCACTTCCGATGTCTTTATGGCAGAAATCGAGGTATATTTCTTGCTCTCGAGCTTCTCTAACACAACGCCACGCTTAGTACATCGCGCCATGTTGACACCGGGTGCTCTTCAAAGTGATATTTGGTTCAATTTGAATGAAGCTGACAGTACAGTGGAAGAGCTCTTACTTTTAAATGACAAGGAAGAATGGTTCACTCATGCTACAAGCGGCGTCTGGCTTCATCCAATGCTTCAAATCGCTTTAGATTGAGCTCCTCTTTACGCGTAAATTATTATATGATCATACTGAAGCCGTAAATGAACATCTATCTGTCGTCATACTAATCCGATATGGTATCTCTCGTATAAATAAAGAACGCCAAACCATTACCATCAACAGTCCCAAGCAACCACCTAGCTAATCGCATGCGCAAACACCTTGCTCGCCAGCTCAGAAAGCAGCCTCATCTTCTCCGGTTGCTCAAGCTCCTGGTAAACAGAGTACACACTCTTGCCCCTCTTATCCCTCACAGCACCCAGCCTGTTACCCGCAACAGCGCCCGCCACCGCACCAGGCACATTCGCAACGATGAAACCCATAGCGCCTCCACTGGCACCTCCAACGATCGACCAGAACGTGCCAGTCGGGCGGTTGTTCTCGCCCTCGGCCATTCCCTCATCGTTCATCATCTCCTCAAACACGCTGCCAAACTGCTCGTTCGAGTACCTATTCGCATCGCCCTCGCTCTTCGCGTTGCCACCGAAACCGAATGCCGACCATGGGAAGTTGCCGAAACCGCCAGGCATGCCGCTGCCGGCTTCTGGGCGAGGGATCTCTTCTTCGGGGTCGTCGGCAGGGGCACTCGAGCTGCCGCCAAACCCGAAGCCGTATGATCTGGCGGCGTCATACTCGCGGCGGCGGGTGGCGTCTGAGAGGGTGTAGTAGGCGTCGTTGATCTGTTGGAACTTCTTGGTGCGTGTGGCGCGCTCTGGTGAGTCGGCGGGGACGCGGTCGGGGTGGTGCTTTAGGGCGGCTTTTTTGTAGGCATCGCGGATTTGTTGTTGGGAGGCTTTGGAGTCGATGTTGAGAGCCGCGTAGTAGTCTACGGGAGGGGCTAATCGGATGTCAGTATTGTTCTGTAGTGTTAAAAAGGCTGGACTGCTGCCTTACCAGACATAGTGGGCTAGGTAGGGCACGTGTGTGCGATGGAAGTGAGATTCAAGTGTCTTTTAAAGGTCCAGGATAGGATTGGTTTTAAGTAAAAGCCCAGGCTTAGAGATTGATGTTCAGGTACGTTGGAAATGAAGGCGTAATGCCTCCAGAACCTTGGTATTTTGCTTGAGGCAGCTTCAGCAACGCACATACGTCATACGCGCCCACCTTCGTGGATGAGATCTTCAGATTAGATAACAGCATAACACATCTAGCGTCTGCATATACACGATGCCGAGTATGCATATGTACAATGGAATGTTAATATGATCATCTTCGCTGTATACATAAGGTATATGTACATCGCTGAAATGTTAGGGAAAAACTTGAGATGAACTATCGTACGCCGGAAGTGCCTTTTGAACCACTCCAACAGCAGGAAAGAGCATCACGTTGGCCCCTTTCCAGGAGAGATCGTGCAGAATCATCCGCCTCTCTGTCTAAATGTGGTGGTGCAGAATACGGAATAGCAACTGGAGTTTTACCTCCTACCTGGGCTTTGGCGGCGCACCTTCTACCAACATAACGATTCAATCGAACTATGGATGAGTGGTCGACAAGTGTGCTCAACGTGGCGAACTGAGATTCCCAAAGTCTTCGCTGAGAAGTATCTCTATGACCCAGACATGGCCCGACGAATGTATATCACGTACGACGACAAGAGATGGTAAGCCTTTGAGGAAAGTGCAAAAGAACCTGGTCGTCACCGAGAATGGTACCAGGGGAACTATGATTGGGAAGTCGGCAAATATTGTTTCGACGAAGGTGCGCAAGATGAGGCTGTGTGCAAAATTGGCATGTTTGAGTCACGTCGCGATTTTTTCTACTGCGCGGAAGACACAGAGGAGCGGAAAGTGGCACCTGCACATACGAAGGCATAGACGATATTTGGTGTAACCTACACGGCTTCAGGGTCACGAGAGACGAGGGCGGAGCTGGATTGAGGTGAAGCTCACAGGCTTTATAGAGGCCGGCTGGCCATCCAACAATGTACTAATGAAAGACCGGGTATTCGTGGCGTCGCACGAGCATCAAGGAAACGACAACATCGGTGGAGACTATACAGTATGTGCGATAATGATCTCGGCGGCTCAGGGGCCAGTCCGAGTAATGGAGACAATCTGACAATAAGCCCGAATGCCAATCAACAACCTCAACAGGCACAAAATACTTTGGAAAACACATATCTCATTGCAACACAAACGCAAGCACATGGAAACTGTGACACGAGCAAGCAACACCACTCAAACCCGCAATTCGATGAATGAGAAATCACTCAGAGCCGTGCCATCTTACAATCAACCATCACCACCTTCCCTATGAAGCAAACCTCCATTTGAATAAACAGCCATCAGCAACCTCCCCCCACACCCTTCCGTCGCATCGCCAGAGCAAGGCATTTTACAGCTCAACCTTGCGTATGGAGAAGTAGCAAGATACCCGCCATTGAGTATCGAAGTCCCGCAGAAACACTGCACCTGCCATTCCACGCCCGCCGTGCTGTAGCCGAGCGACGAGCATGTGTTGATGCAACCTTCGACAGTCAGGGCGTTCGAGTCTGGTTTTTGGAGGGGTAGGATGCGGGCGAGCATGCTGTCGACGAAACAGCCTTGGTAGGTGAAGTTGAAGGGCAGGTTGGTGGTGACGACCGTGGGTGATGGAATTTCACTGGCTTTGGTGGAGGAGGGGGATGCTGTGGTGGTTGAAAATCCAGGAGGCACGGTTGAAGAGAGGGCAGAGGTCGCAAGGTCGCAGAAGTGGGCGATGAAGTTGTTGTTGGGCTAGAAGTGGTGCTGTCTACGGCAATAGTTGATGAGTCGGAAGGGGTGGGTGGGTCAGGCGCTGAGTTCGGAGGAACTGAATCGCTAGCAGGGGTATTGATGGACGTCAAAATTGGTGCCGGTAATGGTGCGTCCGTCCCAGAGGGTTCTGATGGCGACGAAGACGCCGGCGGGTTCGTTGGGTCGATTGTCGAGCTTCTTGTTGATGTGCCATCGTCCTGGGAATTCGGCGGCGTTCCAGTGCCGTCCCAGTACAGGCTGACAGCATTGGGACCTCCGCATATCTGTGAAGCGTCACCAGTGCATGCCATGTTACATGAATCATCAGGTATCTGCTCCGTAAGGTCGTTCAGTCGATTGCCACAAAAGCATTCTCCAGCGTATTCTGTGCCGGCAAGACCGTAGCCCAGTCGCAAGCACAGAGTTTGACAATTGGCATTTGAGACATGGCCGCCAGCACCAGCCATCAGTGAGAGTGTACGATTGTTGACGTCGTCACTGGCCCTAATCAGTATTGTTACAACGTGCAGATGCAGGGGCCATCATACCTCCAACACCCGTAGTACTGCCAGGGAGGTGTCGTTTCATCTGTTGCTGCTACCTGGCGCTTTTTCAAGTGAGCAGCCGCATCAGAAAACAGAATGATGGCCAGCAATGTAAGAATGATGTGAATGGATTCGTTTCTCATCATCATGAAGACTAGGCTTGAGCGCGCGAATACTACGATACGAAGCCAGGGGTCAAGTCAAAGCAGGTGGATGCTCCAGCCATATAGTCAATTGACAGCATTCTTCGAAGGTCTCGCCCATCGAGCAGACCGCAGAAGTGGCTTCAACCTCCTCTGACTATCACTCGAGAGACTCCAGCAATGCAGATCGTCCCGTCCGAGGGCCCAATACACATCAAAGACACAATAAGCCAGGCGGCGTCGTTCTGCAATCGTCTGTGGTATACATATCGTTGCTCACGGCAGAGCACAGCCATGGCTGCAGCCGCGTGCGTAATACGCCTCGTGACCGAACTCTACAAATCTGAAATGGCTATATTCACATCTTCAGAATCGGCGGCAAGAGCGCAGCATCTGGTGGGAGGACTTCCCACTTGTTTCGAAGGAGGTACATGTGGTAATTTCAAGGCTGCTCAGTACTTTCCTGTTCACAAACGGTTATTACATTCACCAAAACAATCACTGCACGATATGGTAATTCGAAGTCGAGTGTTAGTGGCAGCCATATTTTGACTTTATAGAGAGGCGTTAAGTCAAAGGAGATTGCGATAGGGTATGCCTACTTGGGCCTATTGTTGGCCACAATGCGCTAAATACAAGCCACACTTGCCACATTGGGGCAATCAGGTACCTAGTGTTCGAAAGAAGGCGCAAGCCATGGCGTGTGGATGGCGATATGGATATTGAAGACAAAACATCTGATGCGAGTTTGTGAGAAATGCAACGAAGTGAGACAAGCTGTGAGGCTTCCAGCTCCGCGGGATTTCTCGGCCGAGTATGCATTGAGAGATGAGATGAGATAAGATGAGGCTCTCTTCACATCCAGTGCAACTGGGCCAATGACTACCGTCTTCATCATGTGGCAGTCTTTGCTTCAGCGCAGCTTTATGACTATAGAAGGCTATACATCGTATGTCAGGCGTTTCTCATGGAAGCCACGACACAGAACCGATGCGATGGACTTCAAGCTGCTGCGGCACAATGTTCGCTTAATACTAGTGCTGCAGTTGCATAAGACCGGTCAGGGGTGGGCTTCCTCCTTCGAACGCGATCAGCTGAAAAACAGCCGTCTGGCATGGAGCCTGCTGGTCTGACACGTTTCAATCGCACGCATTCATCATCTAGAACTCTGCTGTGCATGATTGTTTGATTGGATCACGGCGACCTTGCTCAGACGAAGCCTGAGCCATGGATGTTGTGGGCACAGCATCAGCCGTGCTCGGTATCCTCCAGGTTGGCTTCAGCCTCGCCAAAGCAATCCGTGAGACTGTCAAAGACTACAAAGACGCGGCAGACGATCTTATTAGTCTAGCTCAAGAAATTGAGAGCACCCTTTACCTGGTATCACAGCTGGACAGACTCGTTGTCGACAACAAAAAGACCGGAACGTTCAATGATGGCGGCTTGGCAGAACTCAACAGGTGTTTGAAGAACACCGAGCAGATTGTGAAAGCTCTGGTAGATCTCCTTACAAAAACCGGCGTATCTCATCCGTCAGGTACCAAGGTCAATCCGGAGAACCTCATCATATCTCGGCCACACCGCAGGAAGTGGCTGGGACAGAAATCTCGCGTCAAGGGAAAACAGGATGAACTGAACAAAGTCCGCCTAGAGGTGACAACAATCATTCTTTTGAGAGACACACTACAAGCAGACCAGAACTCAAACAAGGCAATGCAGCAAGCCCTCATCACGGCTGAGAGAGATCGCCGTAGGAAAGCTCGAGCTCGTCGCAAAAAGCAGAAAGGAAATGCGCAGATTAGACAGCCGAGGCCAAACGCACATAAGATTACGACAGGCATGGATCCAACACGCTCGGCTACACCTTCGTCGGCAAGAGTCGGCCGTAATGGCAACCGGGAATTTGAGTCGTTTGCTTATCGAGCAGAACTTTCTCCGTCAAGTCCCATTGCGAAAGATGCAATGAGAAGCGCTATGCCGCGAAGCGATAGAGCCGACGACAACCTACATAGCAGCAGAATAGCAATGGAGAAGAAGGTGACTGAACAAGACGCGAATGAGAGCACGGCAAGCGGAGATGTAGTAAATGGCAAGAAGGCGACAGTAAATGCAGCGGACGAGCAAGTAACGAGTGATACTACAGTGTACGCTAATCTAGCCATGCCTGGTTCTGACGTGGCCGTAGACAGCGCGGATCCGAGACTCGCGAGTGGCACCTCGCCTGCGATTCAGCACTCCATACACGGGAACCAGCCTCAGCTCTCGCGCGACGCGATCATTGAAGAGTTCAAACGGCATACCAAAGCCGAAGGAATCAAGCTTTCGGAGGCATATCAGGCGATGATGGAGCGCGCTACGAAAAACTTGGGACGCGACGATTCAGATAATGGATTGCGCAGCTTCCTGGAGTCTGAGTACGCACGTGAGTGGGCGGATATGTTTGGTGACTGGCTACCCGGGGCACGGCCTGAGTTAGCGACGTCGCCTAATGTCCGAATGGTTGAAGTAAAACCGAGCAAAATACAAAGGTATTTCTGACCCTGTGGTCAGCGAGAGCAGTCCACTAATCGAGTCGTGATAGATGGTCCTTCACAAGTTTGGGGAACAAGCAACACAAACCAACGACTCAGAACCTCCGAGCCTCGATATTGCACGTAGTGTACATCTGCTAGTGGTGGAAAGACATACGGACACGCCGAACATATTGCGACTGAATCCTGCCGAGAGACCCCAGCGTCCTGATCTTCGAAAGACGGGTCTGATATGGTCTAACTTGAAAGACAGCACTAAGGAGGCCGGATGGCGAACCCTCTGGTTTAAATTCGTGCTACCGGATGCGTTCCAGTGGGTCTTACACGACGCAATGATGGTGGATCCGGGACCTTCGCTGCTCACACGCGGGTTGATACGACTCTTGCCACGTTTGAAGTATAAGAAGGTGAACAAAGACAGCTACATCGTCGTGTTCGTCCCTACCAATAGCACGCAATCGAGGCCTGATCCGTTCGGACAGGTTGACGTCGCAGATCACGGCATGTCTGGTGGGCCGCCAGTCCCCGCGAGTGCAATCCCAAGGCCGTATTCTCTTCAAAATCATCGGCTAAATAATCGGCCAGATTCTGCCATACCTCCCTACTCCACTCCAGTTTACGGAGGCCAACCAGACGCACCGAGCTCCTGGCATTACGACACCTTACATACTTTCGCACGGCCAGGGCCTGTTTCACTCGCCGATCAGCTTCCCCTTGATCAAATGCCCTCTGACCGGATTCCTGTAAATCGAATGCCCGCTGACCGGATGCCCGTGGAACAAGGGTCCGTCGTCCGAATGCAAGAGGACCGAGTGCAACCAGATCTAATGCCGTCTTATCGATTCCCCCAAAGGCGATACTCAACATCACCGCCCAACAACCCAAACCGCGGCTACCAGCAGAGAGTCCCTCGATTTCGAAACGTATACCCTCCCGGTAGGAATGGCTACTCTCCCCTCAGCGAAGAGCCGCGTCCTGGTGCGTTACACGCTCGGAAATCCGCACACCCTCCATCCCGCATCTGTCGCAGCGAGCTGCAAGAGAGCGGCCTACGCCGTCCAGCTGTCAGCAGTGCACCTACAGGATTAGCCAGACTGGCTTCCTACCGACACCGTCGCGGCAGCGATCAAACCTGGTCGAAAATGGACTCGCCTGGCGAATATAGCGACGTATGCTCCAGCGCCGCCACCACTGCTAGCTCGTTCATACCAGATAGCTGGGCTTGCGTTAGATCGACATCCATGGGACCACACTTCTTGCGAAGCGAGGCCACGGACTCGAGTGATCAGTCTGATGATTCTCTGGACGACGACGAGCTCTACGATCAATCACTGCGAAAATTCACGGGACATGGACTGCGTGAGCGCGAGACTGCCAATGGGAATACTGATGGACGCCTCAAATGCGACAACGCGGGAAATAGTGGCGACGTTAATGGGAATGGAAACGGGAACGTGAATGCTGATGTTGACGCTGAGAATACTGACAAGATCACTGACGGCGACGCCGATGACAGAGCCATCGATCGTGACGACAAGAGCGATCCTCAAAACCAGGATCTCTATCGTTGAGGCGAGTCTTTCTGATGCGCTCGGAAAACACTTACAAGTTTGGGAGGGATGCATGCATCGAAACTGATCATAGATCGCGTCCATAGCAATCGTATCCACGCCCAAGCCCCATCGCATGATATAGAATGCATTTGATCATCACTTACATTACCAGATGGTTCGTGCTATAGATAAGTACCAGGCTAATAGATGAGGACAATGGTAAGTACTCTCATTCTCAGCAAATTTTTTTGCTCCTAGTGTGAAGCCTTTCGCAGGAGAGCACAATAAACACGCCGATCTATATTGCAATCAGCCATCCACCGGCCATAGATCGGATTTCTCCTCGTGCCTCACAAAACCCTCAGGCGTGTCTTCCTTCAGCGGCGCATGCTCGCCCAAGCCCTCGAAGACAGTAGCGTCTAGCAGCCTACGGCCCGTCTTCTTCTCGTTAGCCCACAGCGGACAAGATCTCGTCGGGTTCCGCGCTCTCCACTCTGCGACGGTCAAGGTGTGCAACGGCTTTGCCTTGTAGGGAGATTTCGCGGCGAGGAACATGGCTGCTGGCAATCGGAGGCCGTCGGTGGTTTCTTTCCACACTTGCCCTTCGGCTAGGAGGGGCGTCGTCGTGCGACCAGACATGGATTCCTCTCCGTCTCTGGCGCGGAGCAGGATGTTGCAGTCCGCGCCTCAGAGGACCCTGACGAATGGCAATGCGTAGGTCTCGTTTACGACCGCGTCGCGAATGGTGTAGCAGAAGTGCGTTGATCTGTCGTTCGGGTCGCAGTGGGTGACATCCGTCACCGTCGCGAGCTTGATGCGCGGACAATGGGTTGCTGCGAAAGCTCGCAGAGATTGTGCGACGTGCGGAGCGGCATCTTGGCCATCCACATCCACCGCCACGGCGGGGACCAAGGGAGTCTCCGGCAGGACTCTGCAAGTCTGGGCTGCGCTGTTGAGGGGGTTGCCGCCGATGCAATTTACGGAGACTGTCTCTAGCATGGGCGCGGATGCCGCCGGGAATAGTAACGGGCACACAGCGCACATTCGTAGTCGTAAATGTTGGAGGTTTGGGAGGGCGCGGCTGATTGATTTGCAGAGATGGTCGTCCAAAGCAACCGGTTCGCGGACGCGGTCTAGGTTTTCTGTGTCGATTTCAAGATTGTGGCATTGAAGAGGGAGGTTTTGGACGAAGTCTGTCCGAATGTCCCCAGGTAGCCAGAAGGTGCATTTCGGGCGGACTATGATGAAGGCAAAGGTTGTGAGGGCGGTCATGTGTTGAAGAGCACGAGCAAGATCCCACAGATAAGTCCACAGGGTTTGTGCTGTCAGGCTATCGTGTATTGATGTGGAGTTTTCGTGTTGACATGAACGATTTGGGGACACCAATCGATCATAATCGATTGTCACGGTCAGGGCTTGGATTTCTGTAGCTTGTGCTTTGGCCGTCTGCTCAAGAAAGTTGGGCAGGGTTGTTTCAGTGATCACAAGATCGATTGTCATCTTGAGGTAGTTCTGTTTATTGGTTTCAGGCAGCAAGACTGCAGATCTGGACGATAAGGGCGTTATAGACAAGCTCATCAGGGCGCTCTGTTATTGGTTCGGTAAAGCATGGAGGATGACAGTAGTGGAAGGTCAATCTAAGAGACACCTGTTACCTGATTGCACGTGATATGCTCGTGTATCATTAGTGTACAGCAAGAGGAAGCTACTTGTATATGTAGTATTACTAAAGTACAATTGCACGTACAAGGAGATGCACCGCAACACTTTATACCAACGTCAAGCCACAGATCGAGACCCTTACAAGACGTGGCGCAGCTGCAGCTTTCGGCATCGATCCGCCACGTACAGAAGCAACTAACCATGCCTGCACTACTCCACCACATATTTCCGCCTACAATGAACGCCCGCATCCTCACCACCACCACCCTGCGCTCGCAATACTTCTCCGCCACCACACGCAACTTCACCACCGCCCGCCGCTTCTTCCAAGACCCGGCAAAGACCAAGATCTCTAGCAACTACAAAGCCCCGCCAGTCCCACGCCGCCGCGCAAACAACGACCAGCTCCCTGTCGCTCCCCTCGTCTTCATCTTCATCTTCGGCAGCGGCTGCTTCTACTACATCACAAAGTCCCGTGACGGCCTTGGTAGACCCGGCGGACACCAGCCCATCCCCGACCACACCCCCGAGTCCAAGAAGGATTGGCCTAGGAACACCGCAAGCGACCAGACACTCTCCCGCCGCTAAACAATCACAACAATGCCTCCCACTGAGGCCATCCTCGAGACTCCGGCCCTCGCGGCTGTGAAGCGTCCCCAGCCGCTCTTCGCGCCTGGTACCGGTGAGAACCAGGCCCTCGTCATCTTCGTCCTCGGTGGTCCTGGTGCCGGCAAGGGCACGCAGTGCGCCAACCTTGTGCGCGACTACGGTTTCAAGCACTTGTCTGCTGGCGACCTTTTGCGCGAGGAGCAAGAGCGTCCGGGCAGCGAGTTCGGCGAGATGATCAAGAGCTACATCAAGGATGGCAAGATCGTGCCCATGGAGGTCACCATCCAGCTGCTGGAGAACGCCATGAAGGCCACCATTGAGGAGAATGGCAACCGCAAGTTCCTCATCGACGGCTTCCCCAGGAAGATGGACCAGGCTATCAAGTTCGAAGAGGCGGTTGTGCCCAGCAAGTTCACCTTGTTCTTCGACTGCCCCGAGGAGACTATGAGGGCCAGACTCTTGAACAGAGGTAAGACCAGCGGACGTGCTGACGACAACGAGGAGAGCATCAAGAAGAGGTTCACCACTTTCGTCGAGACCAGCATGCCTGTGGTCAACATGTTCGATCGCGAGGATCGTGTTGTCAAGGTTGACGCCGCCAGGAGCCCCGAAGTCGTCTACGAGGATGTGGTGAAGCAATTTGCTTCCAAGGGCCTCGAGTTCATGCAGAAGTAAAGCCTTGCTCATTTCCTGTAATCTCAGGCGTCTAGACTAGCCAATCCCATATACATGAAAATACCCAACCGTCCAATACCATCAAGATCACCCACTCACTTCGCCTCCTCCCCCTGCTTCACACTCTCATAAGCCCTCACAACCTCGCTCAACCCCTGCACCCTCTCCACCCACGCCTTCAAAGTAGGATACTCCTCCAGACTCAACCCTGCAAACCCAACCTGCCTCATCCACGGCTCAAAATGAAAGTCCACCGCCGTCGGGCCCTCCCCGCCCAACACCCACCGCCCTCCATGGCCCTTAATCTGCCCCTCCAACACCTCAAAGCACCGGTAAACCTGTGCCTCATACCTCTTGTACGCATCGTCGTTCTTCCGCTCGTGATAATGCCTGAACCAATTACACTGCCCCATCATCGGCCCGAGCGTGGTGATCAGAAAACTGGTCCACGCGTCGAAATCGGCTCGGCCTTGCTCGCCATCCTCCTCTCTCGGGCCGAACTTCTTGCCCGTGTCGTACACCCTCAGAATGTAATTGACGCACGCGAGCGACTCCCAGCTCGTGACGCCGGTGTTGGGATCGTAGAGCGCAGGCACGCGGCCGTTGGGGTTGATGGCCGTGAATTCGGGGCCTTTGACGCCGGAGGCGGACGAGGAGAAGTCCCAGAGCTTGACGGTGTAGGAGATGTCGAGGGCTTGCAGCAGGATGGCGACTTTGTAGGGGTTTGGGCCGGTGGAGTGGGCGTGCAGGGTGAGTGGTTTGAGGGAGTTGGTGGACATTTTTTTTTTTGTTGGAAGGTGTTTTGGTTGGCGATGGGTCTGGGTTGGTTTAGAGATTTGGGATTTTTATTGATGTTTTGAGTAGAGATTGGTGTTTTCTATTGGTTGATGTTGATGGCGGTGATGTTGTGTTGGATCGGTTGGAAGAGAAAGGTGGTGGAACGTGGGAGTTTGATACAAAGAGGAAATTGTAAGACTATGTATTCACTCGGGGCCCTATTCACTCTTACGCACACTTTTTGTATTGGGACCCAATATGATTGATTTGTCAGAAAATCAGATCGGACATGAAGTCGAATCGTGCCCGTTGCGTCACTTCTCTTGCGGACCCTGACACGACCCACTTTGTTGATGTTGTAGCTGCGGGGCATAAACGGCATTTTGTTAGAAGAACCTTGATGGACGACGAGAGGAGAGTTACTGGATTTTGTTTTTGACGATCGTGGTGATCATGTTGGATACACAGAACAGCATGGACAAGTCATTGCAAAAGGGTCACAGCGAAAGATTGGACTCGTTCGAATGGAAACATTGTGCATGTCATCATTTTCGACCATACACGTTCTGCATCCAGAGCTGATTAATTTACACTGTCGGGCGTAACGTCTGCCTTCGGCTCAACCACGACCTGACTGGAAGAAGGCTCGGAGGGAGTCGCAGTCCCGCTGGACTGCGCAGCAGGACTATCAACAGATGCTTCCTCGAGCTTCGTGATCTTCCCGCTCTCTCCTTCGACCACTGGGACAATCTTGGCGACGGCAGCAGGATCTTCCTCACTGGCAGAGCCACCGTCAACAGCAACCTTCTCCTTCTCCTCTTCGGCAATCTCTGCGGCCTCCCAATCGTCGACAACAGTCTCCTTTTCTTTCTTGATCTTGGGCTTCACCAGCGGTGTCTTCTTGGCGAATGTCACTTTGCCGCCGTTCAACGCAGCGAAGGAATTGAGACCACTGCTGCTCTGGCTGCTAACCATGGGCATCCTGGGTGCGGCTTTCTTCGCTGCGACTCTGGACCAACCATCGCCGCCGGAAGCCTCGGACTCACGACGGTGGACGTTGAGAGAGCTGTCAGTGCAGCATAGCTGGAGGCTACCGAGGCCCTTGGTGGAAATTGCTGTGGCGAGAGGCGCTTTCAGGTTTTGGAGGAACTGCTGGACATCTTGAGCTGAGAGCGTGCGGGTCATGGCTTTCAGTACGATTTCCTCGTTAGGCAGGAATTCGATGTCGAAAGTCACGGGCGAGCTTGATGGGACTAATGCGACGACTTCGGGTTTCAACTCTTCGACTGTCAAGCCAAATCTTGGGTTGCTTATGATGAAGCTGTTGAATGGCTCAGCAGCTTCATTGCTGGCCTTGATCTTCTTTGCGCCCTCAGCATCGGAGTTGTACGCGCTTCCAGCGGCGGAGCGTTGTGCTTGTCTGATGCGAAGGCATTCCGCAAGAGTCTTGTTCGGCGCAGAGACGAAACGAGGCGTCTTCCAGACCATGACGTGACGGTGGGGCTCTGGATCCATGCTCTCAGAATCCATTCCAAAGTCCTCAGCCAGGTGGTGGATGAACATGCGCTCGCGTGACTTCATCGGCTTGAAGCGAAGGCGCTTCTCGTCGTCCGATGTAGCGAAGACACGGAACTCACGCTCCTGCATCTGACCGAATTTGGGGCTCTCACCAAACAGGTTCAAAGTCTCTGTGGAGTAAGGAATGTGGTCGCCGCCTTCTGTGTGCAGCGACTTGTCGATGTTCAGTGCGACGGCCAGCTTGCGATTGCGTTCCAAGCGAGCACATTCATCGTTGCAGGCCAAGCTTTTACCATTGTTTCCTTCAGAATCCTTGGAGGCATTACACTTCATCTCCTGCTTTTGCGCTTGGCAGTCGCACGTAATGAAGATCTTGCTTTGGCATGGCTTCTCTTCCTTGCAAGAGAACGGAGCATGGCACATGTTCTCATCGGGATGCCCGCACGTCTTCTTCGGCTTTCCGCAGGCCTGCTGGCAAGCTTGACCGTTCGCATCTTCACACTCTCCTGGTCGATGGCAGGGTTTGCGACAGAAGTGCGAACCACAGCGAAGCTTGTGGCCACAAATATCTCCACAGCGGACATCTTGCAACCAGCATTGTTGATTCTTGAGGGTCTTCTTCCCGCACATGCATCGTTTATCCATAAGGAACGGGCATTTGGGACAGGCCTCATCATCTTGATGGCAGTTGTGGGGTACTTGGGGATGCCCGCAGGCCTTCGCGCGTTCGCAAGCGTATCGGCAAGGCGGTGATTTGGTACCGCATGGCAAAGGCGGCTGCAAAACTGTACGTCCACAGCGGCAGCTGATCTCGTCGAAAATGGCTTCACGACAAGTGCCGCATGGGCCTTTGTGGCAGAGTTCCTCACACACGTGTGTACCGCACTTGAGCAGGCGGCCGCACTGTCGTGTGCAAATATGTTCGGCTTCAAACATGTCATCGATGGGCCTGGGTGCAGAATGTAGAGGTCTCTGCTTGCGCTTGGTGCTTTGGCGCTCTGAAGCCTTGCGCTCACCAGTGCAACATCTCTCGTCGCAGGCGTGGCGGCCACAATTCAGCGAGGTCCTGCAAACGCGCATGCACTGAGGAGCTTCGGTCTTACCTTGGTGGCAGACCGATTTGGAAGATGTGCGACCACACCTGCACTGAATGTTGACAGTCTGCTTGCAATTGCCGCAGCTTCCGGTATGACAGATCTGCTCGCATGGATGACCGCATGGCAACGCCTTCCCGCATGGCTGTGTACAGCTTGGAATGTGGTCCTCACACGTCTCTCTTGATGCATCCGAAATCTCCTTGAGCGGCGTCTTCCCACATGGGCAGTGTGTGACAACGTCTGGCGATCTCGGGCAATGCGAAGCTTGCGTCTCCTGCGTATGGCACTCTTTCCGGCATTTGTGCACTCCACAGTCGAATTCGCGCTCACAGAGATTGCCACACTCGAACATTCCTGTCCAGCTTTCCACGACAGGATCGTCACCTTCAATGGTGTGCATTCGATGGCTTTCCTTCTCGTCACCACGATCTGCGCAAAGCAGCTCTTTCTCCACCTGCCCACAGTAGCACTTGGCTGGTACACGCTCTTCGCAAGCACCACAGAAGCCTTCGTGACAAGGCCTTGGACATGTGTGCTCGCCACAGGGCATCATCTCATCGCAGACTTCGCCACAACTCCAGCCAGAATCATAATCGGTATCTGAGCATCTTTTCGTCACTTCGTGCTTCCCGCAGAAGCAGATTTGCGTTGGACCCATGTGTGTACAAGGTGGACATGGTCCAGCATGACAGGTGAGCTGACAAGGATGCGGACATTTTCTCGCCCTCTCCCTGCCGCAAGTCTGACCACACGAGTGAGGTGGAATACCGGTCAATGATTTTGGGTCATCCTCCTTTCCACACCAACAAGTGTAGTTCTTAGGCAGGTCGTCCTTTGGTAAATTGCAGCCTGGACAACGCCACTGCCTCGGTGGTGGCACTTCTCCTTGTGCGTTTGGTACTGCCACGGTCGAACCTTGGTTCGTCGACCACTTCTTGATGCAAGTCAAATGAAATGCAGTCCAGCACGTGTGGCAAGCCCACACCTTTGAGTTCCTCTGCACCTCGCTTGTGCAGATAGGGCATTCGTAGTGTCCATTGTCGATGTCCTCGTGAGTACGGGTGGCGATATCGGGTGCCTGTGATTTAGACATGCGCCTTTTTTGTTGTCGCGGTTGCTTCGGGAGTGCTTTACTTCTGGGTTTCGACCCAGTCTGCTGTCCGGGCACAAATTCAGCGGCTTGTGCTTGTAGTTGTGCTTGTGTTGGGGGCGAATCAGGTTGTGTCAGCTGGCCACCAAATCGCCTGCCATCGGCTGTCCGCCGATCTGGCTGAGGTCCACGTCCACCACGGCCTCTGCCTCGGCGTGATGGCCTGTTGCAGGAGGCATTATCTGAACTGGAGGCTTCTGGCGCAGCTTGGCTCGCTGAAAGAGGCTGAGCAGCAGGGGGTGCGACTGATGCCGGTCTGAAGGTGAGAGATTCGGAAGCGTTTGCTCCACCCCTTCCTCTCTTTGGCCCTCTGGAACGGCGTTGTCTAGGTCTTGGTGCAGATTGCGTTTGTGAGGCAGACGGCGCTGAAGCCTCGGCCTGCATGGTTGCGATGTTTGACGTCCTGATGCTTTCCTCCGTGCGTAAGGTCGTTGCGCTCGCTTCGTCTGTCGTACGGCGTTATGCAGTCGAGGAACAGATAAAAGACTAGGGTATAGAGAACTTTTGGCCGTTTGCACGTGAATGACGCTTCCGCTGCAATGAACTTTTCGAAAACGGACGTACGAAGACGGCCGAAGCAAGAAGTGAATATGTAGATGAGCCGGACAGTGGCGAGTAAGACTGTACAGTCAACCCAAGGAGAAGGATTTTTGTGAGTCTCAAGTGATGGGAGGGTGGCGAGGTTAATATTCAGAATTGCTCATCCAACATCGACGCTTCTGGCGCGCCAGCTGGGTCTAGCCAATGACGTACGTCGAGATCGCGAAAGTCATTGCGCTTTTGCCCTAAGAAACGGCTCGTTCTCGCCGAACACACGCGACACCGCGAACACCTCACGACGCCTTGAATCACCTACAATCCTCAGTGCGTGGTTATAACAGGTCCAAATATCACCATGGCCTCCACAGAATCTATACCGCCAACCCAGGGGACCAAGCGTCCCCATGAAGAAGTCGACAACGCCGTGGAAGCAGACGGCGCAAAGGGCGACGAGAGCGAATCAGAAAGCGACGATGATTTTGGACCAGCACTGCCATCTGCCGACCAGCCTAAGAAGAAGAGGAGGAGAAAGCTGCCATATGAGAAGCAATACATAGCCGCCCTGCCATCCGCGCCTCGATACTCCAAATCCTTGATGCACAAGGAGCAGCTGGCCTTCTGTACATTCACACCTCACACCGACTTCCTCATAACGAGCTCTGTAGATGGCTTTGTGAAGTTCTGGAAAAAGGTCACTGGCGGAATCGAGTTTGTTAAAGAGTTCAAGGCGCATACTGGGGAGATCAAGAGCGTGTCGGTCAGCGCAGATGGACGGGCATATGCGACGGCAGGCACGGATGGAACGGTCAAGATCTTTGATGTTGTCAACTTCGACCTTCTTGCCATGCTGGAACCAGAGCTGCCGCCGAAATGCGTTTGCTTCGTCAGTGGCAGTGCTTCGTCTGATGTCACGCTCGCTGTGTCGAATGAGACAGATGGGCGCATTATGATGTACGATGGACGGGGTGAGATCCAACCACCTTTACATACTATCAGTGGTCTGCACCGTAAGCCCGTGAACCTCATGGTCTACAATAATGCCTCCGACTGTGTTATCTCGACAGACGAGAGCGGCATGGTTGAGTACTGGCGACCCTCGGGCAGCTATGAGAAGCCACCCAACGTGTTCGACATGAAGAGCTCGACTTCATTGTTTGAGTTCAAGAAAGCCAAGTCTGTGCCTTCAGCAATCACTGTATCCCCTACAGGCTCACAGTTTGCCACTTTCTCTTTCCCCGATCGCAAAGTCAGAGTGTTTGATTTTGCCACAGGAAAATTGTACCGTACATACGACGAGAGCATACAAACGGTCACCGAGATGCAACAAGCCGGCACACTCAGCAGCGAGCCGTTCGAGGCAGTCGAGTTTGGCAGGCGGATAGCAGTTGAGCGCGAGCTGGAGAACCCAGCAGTGCGCAATCGTGTCAACGTCATCTTCGACGAGAGCGGCCACTTCATCTTGTACGGCAGCATCTTAGGCACAAAGGTCGTCAACACTTTGTCAAACCGCGTGGTGAAGATCTACGGTCGACACGAATCTTTCCGGCCGCTCAACCTCACACTGTACCAAGGCCAGCCAGACAAAAAGGGCGTCGTCACGGTGCAAATGGCTGCATCTGACAACCCTCTCCTCCAAGAAGCAGAAGCGCGCGACTCCATGCTCACAGCCACAGCCGCCAACAAACCACGCTTCTACATGTTCACCGCCGACAACGACGTCCCCAAATCCGACCGCGATATCCACAACGAAAAGCCCAAGAACCTCCTCGCGCAGAAGCAAGCCGAAGAGAAAGCCGCCGCAGAATCCCGCATGTCCTCCTCTGCCACCATCCACACCACAATGGGCGACATATACGTGCGCATGTTCCCGCAACACGCCCCCAAAGCCGTCGAAAACTTCACCCAGCACGCCAAAAACGACTACTACAACGGCATCATCTTCCACCGCGTCATCCGCAAGTTCATGATTCAGACCGGCGACCCGCTCGGCGACGGCACCGGCGGTGAGAGTATTTGGGGCAAGGAGTTTGGCGACGAGTTCACGCCTGCGCTGAGGCACGACAAACCTTATATCTTGTCGATGGCGAATGCGGGTCCCGGCACGAATGCCAGTCAGTTTTTCATCACGACAGACAAGGCGCCTTGGCTGGATGACAAGCATACGATTTTTGGGAGGTGTGTGAAGGGCATGGATGTGGTGCACATGATTGAGAATGCGAGGGTATTTAAGGAGAAGCCGGTGGATGATATCAAGATTATTAACATTAGTGTCGAGTAGGGTGTGCTGGGTGTAGATATATCGGCATGGATGTTGCCTTGAAATCGACTCCTCATTGACCATATCGTTCATAAAGCACCGCTTCTGGTAATGGACCTGGTGGTTTCGTCACGTGATCTGCGCTTCTGGCTTCTTCAATTCGCTTGCAACTTCGCTTCCTCGCACTCTCGTGATTCCTTCCGCCACCATTAACAATGAACGTATCCGGATGCACCAATCCCAAAGTCTCAATACAGATCATATTGAGAACAATCTCGGAAATATAGCGAGCCGCAACCGCAGCCTGAAGAGACGGAGGTAGATCAATCAGAGCCCGTGAGGCCGTGCCGAACGATTTGTCGGTAAAGGCAAGCGGGGAAGTGTGGTCTGGGAGGCTTAGAGGCTTAGCTACGCCAGTCCTACAGAAGGGTCGGATATTGGTTCTCTTTATACTGATGAGATCACAGACAAGGATATTCGTCAATACTATATCTTTAGCTGCCGAAAACCGTCGTACTGGATGCTCCAGCAGGTGCATTCTCTTGACACATTCCGGTCTTAACGACATTTCACTCCACGCTTGCAAACAAAGGTGCTGTCGATACACTCCGCATACCCCAGATCCTCCATGGGGTTGAACATTGGCAAACACTTGGCTGCCTATAGCACTCAGCCACCCTCGATAGCCATTCGTGGAATCTGACCATCGAATCTCTCCGCGCAGGTCTGACGTTCAATAATTGTTTTCATGTGGCTTCAATGTTATGGAAACCAAGAAAAAAGTCTTTCCGACATGGCAAGATCATGGCTCGGCTGCACGACGAGATGTGTTCGCCCGAAGGGTATAAGTAGACATGGTTCGCTGTACGATTGGAAGGTTTGCGCCTGCAGCACTTTGATCATCCACGCAGCAATTTTTTCGTCTACACAGAGTTGCCCGTCATGAAGCTCACCACTACCGCCATCGCAGCCATCTCACCGGCCCTGATCCAAGCAGCTGCTATCAGCAAGCGACAAAACGAAGTCGAAGGCGAGCCAGATGCTACCCAGTCCGACCTGTCTGCCCGTCCTCCTCATCGGTTTCCCTTCCCAGTGACTACTTTCCCTGTGGCACAAGGCGATGTTGTCACCGACGACACCATCTATGTCCCGGCCGGAACAACTTTCGACTGCGAGATGAAGAGATACTCGCGACCCGCGGGTTTCTGCAACGAACAGGCCGAGGGCACCGACGCTGATGCTGTTTTCAACCTTCTTCCTGGCTCCACTCTACGCAACTGCATCATTGGAAAGGATCAATCGGAAGGCGTCCACGCTCTTGGTGACGCTTGGGTCGAGAATGGTACGGGTGCATCCATCTTATTGTCGAACCGAATCGACACTGACATTTGCCCAGTCTGGTGGGAGGACGTCTGCGAGGACGCCTTGACCTCGAAGGGACTCAACACCCAGTCAGTGTTATCCCGATCCTCTCGAACGAGTTTTGTATGACTGACGAACGACTTCGCAGACTCCGCGTCATCGGCGGCGGCGCCATGAACGCTACCGACAAGATTTTCCAAGACAACTCGCTCGGCGGCAAGTACAACATCACAGGCTTCTACGCGCACACCTTCGGCACGTTCTACCAGTCGTGCGGCAACTGCCTGAACCAGGCCAAGCGCAACGCCACTATCGAGAAGTCGATCGCGCTGTTTGGTACAAGACTCGGAATCATTTCTCCCAACTGTATGTTCCCCATTTCGCTCAAGCTTCTACAATCTCTTCACACTGCTAGAAGAGAGCACCCTGCTAACGCTCAATCCCCTCTCTCCAGACGGCGACGAGATCCGCATCAAGAACACCTTCATCCAGAACATCACCGAGCTGGTAACCAAGGAGATCGGCAACAACGTCCAGACCGTAAGTCCATAGACATCGCCCGTCCCTCACACAGAACACATCACTCTTGTCTGAAGCCTCACGCTGACACGTCCTCCTCCCAATAGTCTCCCATCCACATGGGCTCCGGCCCTGACTCGGCATACGCCCTGTACAACCTGACCCGCGACAACATCACCGAGTGGGAGGGCGAGACTCCCGCGTGGCAGTACGTGCCAGAGGACCCGTACGAGTGGCTCGACGCCGCCTGGCCTAACGGGTACAACTGAGCTAGCTGAGCGGGTTTGGGATAGGCGGGCTGCTGGCAACTTGATGGCCAGGTTACAATAGTTGACGAGCGGTCGCGTTCGGAAGACAAGAATTTCGTGGTCGATAGATCTGCTTAATGTAATGAATTTTTTATCAATGATTTTTTATGGTCTGTTGTTGGTGCAGTTGACTCGGGCCCCGTCAAACATTCCCTAGAACTCGGCCGGAAGAGATACTTTTGTTTCTCTGTCTGTCGCAGCCGTGACAGCAACTTGCAAGAACTGAACTCTCGTTCGTTTCCTTGTATCGTTCGGAGAGTTTTGTGCTCAGTCGATGTCGCATGCACACCCCAATCCGCTGATGTCTCGTCAAATCGTCTGAGAGTTCCCGAGGGGGCTTGCCAGCCCAGCATCTAGGACAATACCAGAGCGTGTAATTTACATCAACTTGCACAGAATGATATCAGATCACGACCCAAAGCAGCACCGAATGGAAATAAAGTTTGCTTTTCCAGAAGTGTCCCCCCATGCGAATAAAGTAAAACATTTAGCGAAAAGAATTGGGAGAGGGAAAAAGGTGTCTAACCCTAACAACCCCAATCTGCGGCAACGAAACGCCATTCATGACTTCGTGGCGAGTTTTCCGTATTGTACGTACGTATACGGACGTGTATCTTGCGATCAATCGTACAACTCTTTGACACTTCGAGCCTCGGGCCCAGGAATGGTAGTGTGTAGTAGATACACCCGTCCTGGCACGCTTTGGACTTGTGGGAGAATACAACAGCCACGTTCTCTCCAAAATAGATGATATTTACACGCGTTTGACATTGAGACAGCACTGCGAAGCCCCTCCCCTCCTTCATCTAATCTCACCATCAATCAATCAATCAATCAATCAATCAATACCAAGGCTTATCCAGATCGATCTCGAACCCAGCCCCGACATTTGCGGAAATCGGCTCCAACGCCGGCAGCATGCTGAAGAAATCCGAAGGGATGTCCAAGTCGCCGTTGAAATCCGGGATGGCGAACGCGGCGACGGAAGAAGACTCGTGGCCGGGTCCTCCCCCTCCTCCTGCTCCTCCTCCGCCGCCGCCGCTGCTCAACCAGCCGGACTCGACGCGTTGAGCGAGGCCGTTCGGTTTGGCGCCTGGGTTCTGTTGGTGCCAGGCGGCGTTTGTCGAGGCACTGCCGGACATGTGGTAGGAGCCGTCGAGGCTGCGGACGATGAGATTGGCGTCGAGACGTTGGAGCTCGCGGTAGATTAGGGTGAGGGCTGATCCGATGACTGGAGGAGTGGGTCAGTGAGGAGCACCAGGCATACAAAGTGGCGCGTTGTGCACTTACCTTGACTCGTCGCTTTGATTCGCTCGAGAGCATCGACGCAATATCTGAGATTCTCCATTGCTTGGGAGGCAAAATCTTTGGTTGCCTGCACTTGCAGTAGGAAGACGGAGGCTGCGATGTATACGGTGTATGCTTGGGACGTTATCACGTGGCCGTCACCGAAGGATCTCGTGAAGAAGTTAAACATCACTAGGGTAGAATTGGCTGCTTCGAGACATTGTCGCAAGTGGTGACTGCTTTGTGGGTCATCATTATCGTCTTGCTTGCCGTAAGTTGTAAGCAAAGGTCGATGAAGGAGTATCCTGGTCAAGTGATATAGTAGACTGTGCTGGTCAGTACACGAAGCCGAACAGCTTGGTGCAAAAACTTACTTCAAGGTGATAATATGACTTGGGGGACACTGTTCCGGTAATGAATGGACTGATATAGTCAGATGGGCTGGTAAGTTTTCGTGCCATTTCCCAAGCTTCTGCTCTTCTTCAAGTGCACACTTGACAACTTCAGAAAGCGTGCCCTCTTTGACGGGATTGTACATTGTTACTAGTACCGCGTTCAAAATCTTGGCTAGAGCGCATGTGTTGATGAAACATGAGGTCGTGTGGGCTTGGGCTGGCGGATAGTGTTGCGTCTGGTCTAAGCCTTGGGGTACCCAGGTGTCAATCTCTCCAGTGTCGTCCAGAACTTGGAGCGAAGGGCTGACAGACGTCTCTTGTATGATTGGTAGTCGGCCTAGGTATAAGGAAATGAGCTTGTCCCAGAAATAGCAAGACCAAAATATTCTGCTTCGGATCTCAATATCCTCCACGGAAAGACGCACAGTCCTCGCATATCTCCTGCCGTCAAAGACGATACCCAAGTCAACGATTAATCTGAATGCCATTCCACTGTACAGCCAGGCTTGTGAAAGGTTGCCCTGACCGCACTCCTGAGCGCTCAGAAGCAGGAGAGCTTGTACTGTTGGTATACTTGGAGCACCGACTTGTACCGCGTCCATGAGAGAAGCTCGTGCCTGGCGGCCAAAGTAGGCGCCACCCTCGAAAGGTTCCAGGAGCCTTACCATTCTGATATCAGCTTTGGCCCATCGCACTGAATGTGCCAGCACTGCGTTCAACAAGAGCACTGAGCAGTACGGTCCATTGTTCTGCAGGTCACGCGTGAACGTCGGTCTGTACACGAAGTTGAAGACAGGCTGCACCCAGCACCAGTGTAAGTCCAGCAGCAATTGTATGGCTTCGGGCAGAGTTGAAAACTTCTCCATGGCGCGTTCAGTCCAAGCGCTGTTGATGAGTTCTTGCTTTTCTTGCTCGGGATCTTGTGGCATGTGTGCATCATGCTGTTCGGCCGGCCCTGCGACACCTAGATTCATGAAGCTCGTGCGTCCGTGGAAGGAGATATGGCCATGATCTTGTCTTGTGAGGCTCGGCAAGTTGGCGGTGACCTCTCCAAGTAGTTTTGCGGGCACCTGAGTCGTGGCATTGGGAGGAGCAGCAGCAGCAGACACGGAACGACTGCTCTCCTGCCCTCGTAGGCGAGAAAGCTCAGCCTCAAGCTCCGCGATACGGTTCTCCAATTTCTTGGTATGAGAGATGGATGGAGCTCTGGAGCAAGGTCGTTAGGATACGTATTGGAATAGGCTGAAGGATAGACGAGTCTCTTACAGTTTGTAGACACAGGTTTGATCGCCACGCGCGGCGCATCGCGCGCAAATAGGGTGAGCGCCATCACACTTGACCTTGCGACGGCGGCATGGTTCGCAGGAGAAGGCGCTCTTTTTACGGATGCCATCGGCGGATGCATGGCTGCTTTCAGGTGGCGTTGGCATTGTGAGGGGAATGTATATATCCCATAATGGAAGAGTTTAGAGCGGAAGACCAAAGAAGCCACACGTCTTCGACGCGTAATCAAAGTAAAGAAAGACTGTACATGGAGTGTGTATATACATTGGCCGTGTGGATATCAGTGTGTTGGTGATGGTGTTGCTGGTTCCCTTGGTTGCGCTTTTGGAAGGCGTGCACGCGCCGCAGCACCACCGAGCTCTCTGAAGCTCTCGCTGCCCGTCACATGCCGTCGACCACCTCAGATACCTTCCTACGCTTCACCAACGCCCAACACCCTCGGTACCAACAAAAGCACCACCCATCATGGCCGCTCCCTCGATCGCCAGGAGCAGCTGCTTCCGCGCAGCCTCTCACTTCACTCACGCCTTCGCTGCGCCTGCTCGCTCCAAGGCCTTCTTCACCACATCCACTGCGCCATTGAAGCAGGTCCGACCGTCAATCACATCCTACATCCCCGCCGGTCGCATTACCGCTCAGTGCAAACCTCACACCATCCGAAATGCTTCCACTGCTAGCAAACCCGCTGCGCCCGCGACGCCAGCTCCCGAGATCTTGACCTGGAACCGCTTCTTCGACCTCAGACGGAAGCGCCGCTTCATCAACCTAGGAGCCTCCGTGGTCACCGCAGTCATCACAGTCGGTGTTGCCGCGCCCATCATCGCGAACCAGGATATCGACACATGGGGAGCTCAGATTTCCGGCATGGACCCATTTGTCGTGCTGGGTGTCACCACTTTCACAGTAGCCATCGCAGGCTGGATGTGCGGTCCGACCTTCGGAACCGCTGGTTTCAAGCTTTGGGCTGGCAGGAGAGGATGGAACCAGGCGATTGCAGAGGTAAGATGGGCATAACCAAGCCGGTGAAGAGGAAACACGCCCACTGACAACAAAACCAGAAAGAGAAGAGCTTCTACGCACGCATCAAGCGCTACCGTGCCGATCCATCTTCAAGCAGCCCGCAAAACCCGATTCCTGACTACTACGGTGAGAAGATTGCGAGCGTGAAGGACTACAGGCGCTGGCTCAAGGACCAGCGTGTCTTCAACCGCAAAAAGAACAGGGCCTTCGTCAACTGACTCTTAACATCGGAACACCCAAAACGAGGGTCACGCGAAGAGAGAAAATCAATTCTGGATTACAGGCAAATTTGCTGGAGCATGGCGAAAAGGCGTTTTGTTAGGGGTGCCCCTCACTGGATGTGGCCACATGCCCAGCTCCAGGCTTGCTGATAGCAGCAGCACGGGCATAGAGAGCCATGTCCAGATTTCACGAGCTCGTTGAACGATGGTCATGCGGGGACTTTCGATCAAGTTGTCCAAGTGTACAAGGTATATAAGTCAAATTTCCTATCCATACTATTGATTGTCAATCATACTACCAGTCCCCAGAAGATCAGAATTTAGCGCCCAACTCCTTCTCCCGCTTGATTTGCTCGTTGTCAACAACAATAATAGCCTTTCCCTGGATCTTCCCTCCATGGACCATGCTGACCAGATCCTCAATCTTGTCGAGCCCATAGAAGGGATTAGTCTTGACTGTCACACCATGCTCTGCGATGCATTTCAGCATACTCTTGGACTCCTCTGGCGAACAAATTAGCGACCCTCTGACTCTGATATCCCTGAAAATGATCTCAGGGAATGGAATCTCAATGTTGTCCGGCTGAGCGATCTGGACCATCAGGCCATGCATCTTCGTCACCGCACACGCCAGCCCAGCCGCACTCGATGCATCACTCAAATTGACCGTCGCATCAGCTCCCATACCGCCCGTGACTTCCCGCACAGCCTTGACCGCCTCCTCCTTCCCCTTCCTCGCGTCAACAACAACGTCAGCGCCATACTCCTTTGTCAACCCCAACCCCTCATCCCTCGCATCGATCCCAATAACCTTCAACCCCAACGCCTTCGCAAACTGAACCCCCAAATGCCCCAACCCACCTCCACTGCCCACGAAACAAACCCACTCCCCAGCTTTCAACTCCGTCTGCAGCACCGCCCTCCACACCGTCCGCCCCGCGCACGCCAGCGGCGCCGCGCTCATGAAACTCACCGCGTCCGGCAACACTGTCGAGCTCCGCGCATCCACCCGCGCGTACTCCGCGAAACACCCGTCCGTCGTCACGCCCACGTGCCCTTTGATCTTCTCGCAGTACTGCACTTGCCTTTCCGGGCCCAAGCAGTCGTGGCAGCGCCCGCAAGGGTGCAGCGGGATCCCCGCCATCACCCTGTCGCCGATGCTGAAATTTGTCACCGCGGAGCCGACGGCGACGACGGTCCCGGCGCCTTCGTGCGAGGCCGTCACCGGGAGCGCGGTGTGGAATATCCCGTCGCGCACCATGCTGTCGGTGTGGCAGTTTGAGGCTACGGCGATCTTGAGGAGGAGGTCGTGGGGTGAGAGGGCGGAGGGGACGGGGATGGTGTTGATTTGGTAGGGTGCGTGGTAGGCGGTGACTTGGATGGCGCGCATCTCTTGGGGGATCGACTGGGGAGGCATGGTTATTGGTTGTGTTGATTGATGGGAGTGCCTGTAAGGGTTGTTCGGGGTTGGGTTGGATTGGATGGTATGTCGCGTGGATGATATTGTTGTTGTTGTGAAAGCGTTGCGAGGGGGGGCCTTTTGCAAAGAATGCTGCTGTTGTTGTTGGTCAGGTTATTTTTCTTGCTACGTGTGATTTGTGTCTTGATTGTGCAATCGTCCAATTGGATGTTCATGTGCTCTCTCTCTCTCTGTCTCCTCGGTCATAAATATCTTAGAGTTTGGGGACATGGGTGGGGTTTGGGTTTCGGGGATGGTCAATTGTCGTCATTGCTGCTTGGGGCGATCAGGGTTCATTCATCATGATGCGGTATTACAGTAATGTATTTGAGTTTCATGCAGTTCATGTGCACTTCAGTGGATGTTAAGATAGACAAACCATTCGTACCACAGCTGCGGATTTTTTGCAATCGTGCTGTTCTGCTACGTGAGTGACTGTGTGCAAAGTCCGGAGTTCTGAATTCATCCCCAAAGCACGGCGAATGGGAAAAGCACCGCGGATAGTGATTAGTTGAAAAGATGTTTGAAGTTTGTGGTATTACGCGCTGCCAGAAGTGACTGGATTCGAGCAAGCGGTTCGTTCGTTACGTGCTTCCGTATGCATTCGCATTCAATAGGAGGTATCTTGGAGGTGTCGACGTCGTGGAAGCCGACCCACCAGGGCTCCAGATCCGGGTTCGCACACTTTAGATCTGCCATTGATCGTGCCTGTATTGTGAAGATACGAAAGTATCAGTCGCAAGCTCTCACAGGCGCACGAATTATCTGCATGCGATGCGATCGTTGCTGGCCGCGAAACCGAGAGCACGACCTCAAGAATTCGGATGTCTACAGCAATCTCGATCAGTCGTTACAAGCTAGGAAAACAGTGGATAGTCGTCCAAGAGATGCCGTCCCTTCAAATAACAATGGGCATTGCACAGTTCATGTGGCCAGGAAAGTCCACGCATTTCGCACAACTCAACTCATCATCGTGCATACTCCACGCGAGGGCAACGCATGTCGTCCTAAACACCAGATCCTCGGGTCTTGACACTTTCGGGGCACTATCAGCATATTGAGATTGTCGCTGGGGTTTTCTCTCCAAGGGGCTTCATTTCAGCGCAGACCAGGTGCACCTTGTCCACAGAAGACGTGCGATCCTGCCGAATCAGGTTGGTCGGAGATGTCACCGCCTTTTGTGGAATTTCGAGCACAGGTTGGCCAACGCTTCGGAGAGGGCAGTCCATGCTTGAAGTGGCTGTGCGGGTTGCGAGACCGGGCGTTGTTGTCTGTGCTGTGGTGTGGTGGGCGGCAACTGGGCCCGGCTCCTGCTGGCGACGACTATCCTATATACGTTTTTGATAACACCCAGTAGCCGAGTCTATGCGTTGGTATGTGAAGACACTGATTGCGCACCACCTGCTCGCATTACTTCCTATGCGCAACGCTTTTGTATCTGGTTGCATTCACGATAGACTGTCAACTTTTATATCATGGAAGACGCATAGACAACCAGTAGCGAGAGTCGTTCTGTTCGTTTGAGATCTCATTGATCCTAACGTGCTCGGACTGCTCGTTCCGGTGCAGTCGTTTCGAGGCATCATGGACCGTTTCACTTGAGCGCATGCGAGAGCTTCGGGGGGTTAAAGCGTTTCACACGCTCCTCGAATACTTTCAAGTGGGCTCACGACCTTCTGTGCGACAAGATGATGCCGGCAACTGTGTCTGCTTGAGAGTTGCGTTGAGAAAGCCGTTGTCGCTATACTGCACTATCTTCCAACTACAAATAGGTTAGTGTTCAACAACGCCCGGATCTGGGGCCCGCGGACAACGTGGCCCGGCAGTGGTCTTCGCTCGATCGAGCCACAATCACGGGGCAATCCGCAAATATCAATGATCCAACTCTGCGAAAGACTGGAAATGTCTGAGAAGCGCAACATGATTTTGGTCGATGGTCTGAACACATATGGACCCCCGAGGGGGTGTAGCGCGGACTCTCGGAGGTTGTATGATTCGGCTACACGGTATAGTATTTGTGTTCGATGCCGCGTTGCGGCGGATTTCTCCGAGCCGTGGCACCTGGTCAATCAAGCTCCTCAGATCGGTAGTCGCCTCCTGTCTAATCAATCCTGGTATGGAAGCTCAGGCAGTACTTATGATACTGCTGCCACACGAAGTTTATCTTACTTCCTCATTACGCGAAAAGCGTGAATGGCACCTATATCTTTAGGATAGCTCTGCAGGAATAGTGCGGGTAGTACGGCTTGCCTTGCGCCGCTAGAACGCTCTCAGGAAGACCTGCAGCATTTTGACAGCTTGGCAACAAACGTTGTTTCATCCTCGAGGATGCCGCTTGCACCGAAGAAGAAATCAACGCGGCAGGCTTACCAAGAGCATCCACTCTTCACGGATGCAGTTCTTTAGAGCTCTTCACGCCGCTTTCGCCTCGGTACTTCATGAGTCGACAACGAATAGCTACACATTCGGCACACGATCTGGGGTCCCTGTCCAGCCACGCGCTCTATTGCAGGGAATCCCTTGCGCTTGCAATCTGGCAGCTCTCCCCATTCGGCAAGACTGAACTGTCAAAATGCAGTGTTCCGTCATGAAACCTGGAGGTGTATCTGCTGGCTGATTCGAACATGATGACTGCAAGTCTGCAACGCCATGGCACGGCCTGTCTTTGTTGACCAAACATAAGCTAGTCATACCTCCTGCAGGGCGTTTAGACCCACTGCTGGTTTCGCCCTACTGGATCGATGCGGTTTGCCTCTTCAGGTTGGACTAATCGCTCACCGTTGTGCCGTTTTAAGACGATCTTTGCCGACAATTCAGGGTGCAACTGACGCGGTCCTTCGAATGCCCCAGATATCTGACGGTAATGAAGAAGTGCTGTGCCGTTGTTGGATGAAGGGTCATGGACTCGTAGCATGCGATCACTCTCGTAATGTGAAAGGCAGTCTGGGCTCTTTGCACCGGCTTCGTGCTATAGCTCTTTATCATGTCGGGACCACTACCATTACCATCACACCCCTGCTTTGATCGCCACTGTTAGCCAACAACCCTTGCTAAATTGCTTCAACTTAGCCAAGCGCCGCTCACGAGCCTCGAGCGAGCCAATCCTCCCCTTGCTTGTGCGCCCCTGCCGAAAGAGCATCCGCTACATTACTACAGAGTCTCTCGATCTTCAGAACCTTCCTGCCCAACACCGCATCAATGGTTGGCGTTGTGGATGACAGGAGCGCGCCGATTTGGGGCGTCGGCATCACATTCTTCGTCATCTCCTGGGTCGCTGTCGGCTTACGGATATGGGTGAGGGCGGGCATGATCAAGTCGTTCGGTGCAGACGACTGGTCTATGCTGGGAACGCAGCTTTTGAATACTGCGTATCTGGCTTGTCAGTTGGGAGGTCTCATCTACGGGACTGGACGACACATCGAAGACCTTGAGCCAGCGCGAGCTGAAATAGCACTCCATGTATGACCAAACATCCGTCGAGGATAACCGATCATTGCTGACATGAATTCCAGTACTGGTTCTTCTGCGAGATTTTCTATGTACTTACGACTTCGCTCCTTAAGGTCAGCATTGGCTTCTTCTTGCTCAGAGTAGCGACCGCCAAACTCCATGTCTGGACCATTCGCCTTACAATGGCACTTACCATTCTCTTTGGTCCGATTTTGTTCTTTGTTTTTACCTTCCAATGCTCTCCAATCAGTGCTTTCTGGTCTCTGGAACCGGCGAATGGGAAATGCCTGAATAGCATTGTGCTTGTGGGACTGGTCTTTGCCATCTCGGGCCTTAACGTTGTTGCCGACTGGACCTTTGGCTTGTTGCCATTCTGGATCGTCAAGGATCTCCAAATTCCTGTTCGCCAAAAGCGACTAGTCATTGGCCTGCTTGCTTTTGCCGCTGTCGGTAGCACTGCAACATGCATCCGGTTGCCATATGTCATGGCACTGAAAGATAGTGGGAAAGGTCGGGAGGGCGACTTCCTTTGTAAGTTTGATGGTGGGACGAGAGCATATTTAGAGCCTCAGCTGACTTCAAGCCAGACCGAACCACAGAAATCGCTATCTGGTCGACCGTTGAGCTTGGCGTCGGTGTCACAGCAGGCTGCGTCGCTACGCTCCGGCCACTTGTATCATCATTACTCAAAAAGTGCGGCGTCCGCAGCGGCATAGACACGAGGGGGACTGACATCCCAAAGGCTATAACTCGGGGTAACCGCATGTCACTCAACCAATTCGGCCACAACTATGCCCACGGTACTACCGTTACAACGATCACCGGCCAGCGAAAGGAACACTCGAGAGGTAGTAGTGAGGAACCTCTGACTGTGTACCCTGGGCAGATCGGAAAGACGTTTCTAGTGGAGACTGAAGAGACGGATATTGGACATGGGCACGCCAACGATTCCTACTACCCAGGGCGGCAGTAACGAGCTGAATGAAGTTACATCTCGGATGCGAATATTCAATATAGCCTAATAATTGCTGCGGGAAACATCCATCGCACTAGCATTATCATGATGTTGCAACTATTATTCCTTTGAGTTTTCGGAGGCGCAGGGGTTGGATTCACTGGAACGTAGATTGTTCCTACAAAAATCCCGAGTCCCAAATTGGGCACGCGAACACAACGGCAGCCACTTTATCGGTACTTCGCCGTGAACAATAGCATTCAACCGTCTTCCAACGCCTGCCGTTGTACCACGATTTCAAGCACAAGGTTGCGCACCGCTTCCTCCCAGTGTCTCGAGCTCCAACAGGCGAAGATCTGCAATCAATATCCGATGCGCCACCCCGCTTGCCCGCAACGTGTGATCTGCCATTGTTACTCTCGAGTGGAGTCTGGTATCTTTAATTGCGTGCAACGTCACATCGCCCCCGCAATTGTAACGATAACAATGTAGTGTTTGATAGCAAGATTGAGATTCGAGATAAAACCGCCAGGGCCTGCTGTCCCGGAACAACTCGTAGACACAATTGTGTGGTCGCAATGGCTAAGATACTTGCAGCGTTGTTACTCTTCTCACCGCTGGTGACCAGCGACCTCCTCGGTCTTCCCACGGTGCCCTTTGTCGAAGACGGCGGTCATCTCGATCTTTCAAAAATAGGCCGCATCATTGTCGATGTCGAGCATTGTGACACATCGGATACCACTGGCCATACCTTGATACCTCCGACTCTGCTTGAATTCGCCAATACTTTTGCGTTTGACCTGGAAGCTACTGGAGGCCATACTGAAGTTGTGGCTGGACACGATGCCGAAGATGGTAGCATCTTTTTGACCATAGGGAACAGTAGTGAATTCGTTGACGCTGCTGGGAGATGGACCGCCGAGGCATATACTCTGAATGTTACTGATGACCGGCTCATCATTACTGGAGCAAGTCCGCTGGGTGCTTGGTGGGCGACACGATCGGTCTTCCAGCAAAGGGCTCTTAATGGCACTATGGCGACTGGATATGGTGTTGATGCGCCCGGCTGGGGCACGCGAGGTATCATGGTACGCACTCTCCTACTTCTTATGAATAAATCTTCTGGTTCGTTACTGATCTTACCAGCTCGACTGTAGCCGTCATTACTACCCGCCAGAGTTCCTCATCGAACTCTGCACTTGGCAATCATACTGGAAGCAGAATGTCTTCCACATTCACTTATCTGACAACCTTTACAACAACCCTAATTACACCTACGAGCAGCAGATGGAGCTTTATGCCCGTTTCCGCTTGCTCTCCGACGATCCTAGAGTCCAGGGACTGAACAAGTATGCCAACGAGTCTTATACTCGTGCAGACTTCGATCGCATCCAGTCTGCTTGTGCTGCACGCGGCGTTACAGTAATACCAGAGATCGAGTCCCCTGGCCACGCGCTTGTCATCTCGCAATGGAAACCAGAGCTTGGCCTGCAAGGCTCGCTTGATCAACTCAACATCTCCTATCCTGACACCATTCCTACTGTGCAGACGATCTGGGACGTCTTTGGCCCTTGGTTCAAGAGCAAAGTGTTCGAGATTGGTGCGGACGAGTACAGCGATGACACGCTGACTAAATAGTAAGTCCTTGTCTTATTCTTGGCACCCGCCAACTAGATACTGATCTGTTATAGCGAGACTGGTGAGACCTACAACTACTTTGTCAAAAGCATGAACGACTACATCAGGTCGACATTCAATCGATCTATGCGTATTGTAAGTGGATGCCTGTGCCATGATGGCAGCATTATTCAGTGACTAACTGGATCCTGATGCTAGTGGGGAACATTTCCGCCTCAGTCGAACTACACTGACAATGTCGACACGTCCGTTTCCATCCAACACTGGGAGTACTTCGAGGACAACCCTTACTACGACTACATCCTGAACAACTACTCCATAGTGAACTCAGATGATCGAGTCTACATTGTCACCAAGTACTCATCGTCTTATCCTCAGAGCCTTAACCAGACCTTCATCTTCGAAGGCAACCCTGAGGGTGGAGCCTGGTCGCCGTACATCTTCGACTCTACGAACTCGACGAACAACCCAAAGCGGGACAACCCATACGTCTTGGGCCACATCGCACCCCAGTGGAACGACTACGGCGCCAACGCATCCACATATCTGGAAGCATACTACTCATGGCGCGATGGTCTGCCAGCATTAGCTGACAAGCAGTGGGGTGGCAAAATCTCGCGTTCAGAGTATGACGCTCTCGTCGGGAAGCTTCACGCAAGCGCTCCTGCTCAAAATCTGGACCGCACGATCAAGTCGGAATCGTCTACGATCGTACAATACAGCTTCAATCAATCATCGCCGAATGGAACTGCGGGTGTCGTCAAAGACTTGTCAGGCAACGGGTACGACGGCATGACCAACTGTAGCGTATCTTCCGCAAGCGTCCAGATCCGTGGCGGCTGCTCTCTGACACTCCCACTCGCATCTAAAGGCGAAGACTACACGCTTTCGTTCTCCGTGAAGCCAAACTCTGGCTCGCTTGGTCCGATCTTCAGTGGCCAAGACAGTGTCTTGCAGTCCTCCGAGTCAAGCCTTGACTTGGTCAGCGGAGGCTACGCATACGCTCTCAACTACTCTCTTCCGATCGGCACATGGACGCAAGCAAAGCTCATCCGCAATGGCAATCGCACGTTCTTCACCGCCGACGATATCCCGAAGATGGAGTTCATCACCCGGGTTGGCGTGAACGGAGAGAGATTTGAGTGGGAATCGATGGCGATTAATGCACCTGTTCATAGCATCGGAGGCGGTGCTTGGGAAGGTGACATTCGTGAGGTCGAACTTGTGGATTATGCGAAGCTATGATCGGACCGGAGGATCAGTTGATCGGGATGCAAGCTTTTGATAAATAAGTGCTACGAGGTCTCAGAATTCTGCTACGCCCGTTATGACATTTGTGCGGAAGCTTAATATGCTCATGGGATCATATTCATTCGGTGTGAGGATGACTGCATCGATTAGCCTCCAATAGGGACTGCATCTGTCACCAGCACGCTCCGTATGCAGCTGAGACTAAAGGATTATTTCCCTAAGATGACAATTTGGAGCTGAAAATTTATCGCAGATGTTGTGATGGCATTGTCGTATTCACGCGCTGACATACAGGATGATGTCTCCAAGTATGTATCGATGATAAGTCCAACTACTCGTCAAAGAACACAAGCACAGCCTCGCTTCCACGGACGTTGACAACGCAGTTATCATCAAGCTGTTCGATCTCAACCTCGCCAACAGCAGTACCATTCTCAAACGACTGGCCCGCCCAAGTACTCTTGGAGGTATCCTTTTCATCAACATGGGGAGCAGTCATCCTCTTCAACGACGCTGACTTGTGATCCTTGCCTTTGCCCTTCGGCAACTTGAAGGAGACAGTGTAGTCTTCAGTCGAGTTGGCGTAGTACGGCTGCATGTTGATCAAAGCCACCTTGTTTATTTCATCATCAACGTAGAAAGCGTAAGCGGCGAATCGCTCTTTGTTCACATCTTCAGGAAGGTCCAGTGCGCGGACCCTAGTGTCTGGTGTGCTGAACGCTTCGGCCATGAAGAGCTGCGCCACGAAGCTCGGTAGAGCACGCGCTTTGCCGCGTCTCAAACTGTCGCGTGGGTAGACAAAGGAGTAAGTCGAGAAGCCGGGGGAGCCATCCTCTCCCGCCTCGTTTGACTGTTGGTCGCTTTGGAAGACGAGAGTGGCACCTTGGTGGAGGTGCACACTGCTGGCATTAAGCGAGGCATAGATCAAGTCTGCATCCAGCACCCACAGTGCTTGGGCAAAAGTGTCTGTCACGTTCGGTCGGCCGGAGCAAGAAATTGAGTTGAACTCGCCGATTGCCCAAGGCTTGCCACTGTCCAGGGACGCTTTTGCGGAAGGGTAGATCTCGTCGATGGCATAGCGCACGAGTTCGGTGTGGTTGAGGATGTTGCTTGTTGTCGCAAGGACCAGGCGAGCTGGATCGCAGGTTGAGAAGGGGTACGAGTGGATGGAGTACTCTGCCACTTCTCCGGTACTGTCGATACCGGCGGGGATCAGATCCGCCGGTCGGACCTTCAATCCTGTCACATCGGTTGTTGCTGAAGATGCCCACCATCTATCTTTTGGAAGCTCGATATTTCCTGTAGCGTCCACGGCGATATCGATGGCGTTTGTCCAGTTCTGCCACTGCGCAATGTATGCTTCGGTGCTGTTTGACCATCGGGTACTCGGGTAGTTGGTAGGCTCGTTGCCTAACTCGAAGTAGAGGATTTTCTCGCCCTGATACTTTGCGGATGCAACCGCCATGTCTCTCGCAATCGGCAGACTGTCGTTGCCGAAGTTCAGGGTGGAGACGAATTGCGTTCCTTCAGGGAAGTTGTTCCAGCTCTCATAGTATGCTGGGCCTACTGTGGTTCGGTATACTCCTCCAGATTCACTTGTGGTCCGGACAGGATCACCAGCCGATGGATCAAAAATCTACAGGCTCCAATTAGTATCGTACGAGCGCCATTTGACAGTGGACAGCTTACCATAGAGTCCATGGTGATTCCACCAGGCCTGATTATCGGAGATCCGCCATGCTCAACAATAAGATCAAGAAGCCCGAAGGTCAACGCATTTGGATTGCTTGCATTGCCGAAGAATTCGACCCAGAAGGCAGGCTCGAACGAGAATGAGGCAAATGAGTTTGCGTGTGGAATTGAAGCATTCTGTGCCGTTCGTGGAATCGAGAGCTTGTGGTATTTAGTATGAGGTTTGGGGTGAGCCTGCACCGTGGACGCCAACAGCAGACCCGTGCCAACGAGCTGCTTTGTCTGACGCATGTTGACGATAAAGCCGAATGGACAGCGATGGATTGTGGGACTCGGGAACACAGAGAGAACTAAGGATCAAGGGAATAACCATGATATAGACGTTCGTCCTCGCCGTCGGTGGACATGCATCTCGTGCAAATGGTCGCCGAGATCATTCATCCTTCGGAAGAATTATTGAGGGGGTCAGCGACGAGTAACCAAGAAAAGTCTGTTGTATATGGCAGCAATGCTGTCGATCGGTAAAGGTATACCGCTGCGAAAGGCAAAGCTCAATTCAAGTGCGGAGAGGAACGCGATGTGGAGCCGAGATGCCGACGTTACACTGATTTGCAGGCCACGTCAATAATGATCGTTGGCTGGCCTTTGAGGCAATTGCTTCGATGTTGTAATTACGAATGAACGTTGTAAGTAGCTTAAATGGCTCTGTGGCTGAGATGGTGAGGCATGATCTTTACGAACACTTCCTGACGACAATTTCGCAAGGCGACGAGGGCGAATTGAAGATTCCTTGCATGTCGAGATTGCGTCATGTCCGTTGTCGATCTCGGGGTTGGAGTGGAGAAAATCCTCGGTCTCGGCATTGAGTCCGTTCACGAGAATCAAGAATGCGGGTTAACGTAAACAAGTATATATTAGGATCTTGTCCTGGGTCGATGGGGGGTTGTATCTCATACCATTTGGTCGTTCATAGAAGCTTGCTTAGCCTGAATATGTGTTCTACCGTCTCCTTCAGACGTTGTTTTTGAATGAAGCAGACCTTCATGCAACTAGGAGGTACGGAGGTACGTGGCATGCCGGTAACCCCCAATCGCCAGCGGTATCCAAGACCCAAACCATCATGTCCAGAATCAGGAGAGTGTCTATGCCTTTCGTAACTGCCTCTCTTTTCAGCTGGGCACGGAATGAAGTCGTCGCATCTTTCTCGTTTCCCTTCGCATCAAAGGGGGACCTATGACCTAATGCGTGGAGCTTCGGCGGCAGCTCGGTCCTGGATATAAAACCCGATGATATGCAGTTGATTTAAGCCAGTAACGGCTCCCCAAGTACGCTTCTCTTCATTGTCGTTCGACTCATTCCCGTTTTCCTCTCAGCTTCAGAACCTTGCAGAACGTAAATCCAGTACACGGAATCCATCTTCAATGGTGGGACTATAAACATTATGGTCGTCGGAGATTTCCCATTGGCAGGCAAGATTGTTGTTGTGACTGGTGGCGGTTCAGGTAAGCAGTATCTCCACGACTACAAAATATGTTTCTGAGCTTCTTTTAGGTATCTGCTTATCCTTTGTCAAGTTGGCTTTGGCATCCCAAGCGAAAGTACTTATCGCGGACATCAAACTTCTCCAAGAAGCCCAAGACCTTATCCGAAGCCCTGAAACAGCTGGCCGAGTCGCATACGCTGCATGCGATGTCTGCAAATGGAACCAACTAGACCGTCTGCCTGAAGAGGTCGAGAGCGCTTTCGGTCGAGGGGCAGTGGCGGATGTCTGGGTCGCGGGCGCCGGTGTATTCGAGCCCAATCTAAGCTCTTTCTTCATGGACAACGAAGACGACTGCTACCGAGCCATGCGGATCAATGCTGAGCATCCCATCAAGCTCACGAGAATAGCGATGCGGTCCTCCCTAAGCGCGAACAAGCCGGGTGTCGTGCTGATAGTTGCTTCTGGAGCTGGTGTGATTGGCTTCTACGGCTCGCCATTGTATTGTGCTACCAAGCATGCTGTCGTCGGCTTCACCAAGTCTATGGCACAAGCTGATAAAGACGAGAACGTCAAGATCGTAAGCGTGTGTCCTGGCATCGTAGCGACACCGCTGTGGAAGGGAGAGGCTGCTGAGAAGGTGGCCAAGCAGTACGCGTATGATGACAAGATGGCACTGACGGCCGAAGAAGTTGCAGAGGCTATGAAGGATCTGGTTGAGAAAGGTCAATATTTAGGTGGAAGTCTGCTCGAGGTTTCAAAGGCAAACGGAGTGAAATCGTTGGAAAGCAACGAGAGCACATTGACACAGGGACCTGAGGCTAAGGCATGGGCAGACGGGGTCTACGCTCCAGCTAGAGAGATTCTCAAGAAGGAGAGAGGTGCTGGTCCGCGTGCCGCTACTTGAGGACTTGGTGGACTTAGCTGTTGATACTTTGCACGTGACGCGCCTCCCTTTCACAGATCAGTCTCCAATCCGCTCCTGCTCCCCCAGGAACAAACACTTGCACTTTTTCCATTGACCAGCAGCGAACGCAACAACACAAAACTTTTCCAGAAGCCCCGAACCATGGGAAGAACCATACATACTCTGCCATAGAAGACTTCTCCTCGCCTGTCGAATTCCTTAAAGACATACATACCAAAATCATGAGCGCCTATCAGCCTGCGACTTCTCCAACTGATCAGATGGCCTCGCAAACACGGCCAAAAACCTTCATGAGCTTACCTAAAGAGCTTCGTGACCAGATCTACGAGCTCGCGTTCTTTTCCAAGCCACGTCTTGTCGTTCTTGCTGGGAAAGAACGTCCTTCTGAGTACGAAGGCCCGAGCAACCCTGAGATGACTGTGCAAGTCGCGTCCAAGTACAGCGTCTCCTATCCTTGGTCTTTCGCTACCTTCGGTGGGCACAACGCCAGATACGCAACCTGGATGCATAACCGAAACGCCTATACGACCCCCACTTCTTTCCCAGTGCCCAAGGACTTCAACTGGAGTAAATCCCTCACCGGAATCCTTTACGTGAGCAAGCAGATCAGCTGTGAAGCTGCACCATATCTCTACAAGTCGTGCACTTTCTTCTTCGAGGAACTTGAGTTGTCGAAGAAATTTCTCGAGGCCGTCCGCCCTGCAAACCTTGAGGCCATCCGCAACATATTCGTCTACTACCCGGACGGGCATGAGGTTGTGTACTTCCCTGATGGCGCACTTGCCGACTACACTGTTTGTATGAGACAGAATTTCTACCTTCTATGTGAGAAGATTGTCCAGGCGATACCAAAGATCAAAGAGCTTACGATATGGATTGGGAGGATCCTGGAGCTTGAGAACGAAGGCACTCGGGTCGATGCGCATGAGAAAGCGATTCTCCAGTTCGCGGGCCTGGCAGAGCTCGAGAACGTCTCTGTGAAGAAGTATGGTGATGCGCTCGACAACTCGGGAGACCGCAACGCTCGTTGGGAGGGTTCTAACGAGTACACTGTCGACGGTGTGAAGGAGATGATCACGACAGGTGATCACGCTGCGCTAGACAGAATGCGCAAGGCGTTCGAGGATGCGAGGGACAAGGAGTGTTAAGGAGACGAAGAATGAGCATGGGTTGGGAGAATGTTGCGGCGCCTCATTGACGGGGTGCACTAATATTGTTTCCAACGACCATGGTATCTTGATGGCGAGGAAGGACATACCCTTGAAGCGGAGCTTTCGTCTCAATGGCGGACATGGCAGTTTCCAGTACACAAAGCCAATGAAATCACCTAATTAACTTTTGACTTGCCTTTCAGCTTCACTGATCTCTCAACGGCGATATGAGTTTCACCTTGAAAACAGTGCCGATGAATATACTTCATGAACTGAAAGCAGACCCCGAGAGACAATAGTACTCTCGACGGATTGCAAAACACTTGCTAGGTTCACTGCTGGTGGTAAGTCTACACTGAAGCTTGCATACTGCGAATGCTGAGCTGCATCTCGAAAGCTGACATGGTGGGTATCCGGCTGCAGCAATAATGATAGCAACTTACAAAGCCCGGACGTGATATCGACGTTCAACTGGTATCTCAACGGGCGGTATGCCGTGCTTCTGGAACTAGCGCCGCTGAACACACCGTATCAAGATTGAAAGACTGTATTGAAAGCTCAAAAAAGGTCTTGATGGAGCATGATACCACAAACGTAGTCTGATGCTGATGATCTCGCCCCTCCGCTCATAGAGCTGCCGCTGAGAGTTTTCTAGCATCCCATAGCTCACATGTTTCGTCAAGATTGGATCGAGCGGGAAACCTGGGCACAGCTCTTCTCAACTTCATGGCGCAGCATACATCGTGTAATAAAGGAACCAGAACTTATATTCATTACTAAAGCATCAAGCATCTAAACCCGCTCAACCCTCGAGTCAGGCACCGTCTTTTCACCAACACCGCCTCTTCCCTCTTTCAAAGCGTCCTCGCCATTGATCTGCTGCGGTCCAAGCTTCGCCCTCCATCCCATCCACCAATGACCCTGGAACAACTCGCCCATACGCTCCATCGGCACGCCCTTCGTCTCCGGCGCCCAGAGACCCAGGATCACGAAGCCAAGACCGCAAATCAAGGCCCAGAACACGTACGCGCCCCATACATCGAGGCTGACGAACATGTTCGGCGTCACGCGCACCACGGCAAACTGGAAGAACCAGTGGAGCGCCATGCTTGAGGCGTAGCTGACGCTGCGGATGCGCGTGGGGAAGACTTCGGTGCCGTAGAGGTATTGGACTGTGCAGAGGCCGATGCTCCAGCCAACGGCGTAGATGAATACGGAGGCGATGGCAGCGTCGCTGGCGGACTTGTTGTCTCCCGATCCTGGTTGGTACTTCATGTATACAGCCATGTAAATGTGTGCAGAGAGCTGGAGACCGAGGCCAGCAAGGAAGCAACGCCTACGCCCGATTATGTCGATTAAGCCCCAGGCGAAGACCATGGTGAATACAAGCTTAACGATACCGTAGGCGCCAGAAGAGATGAGGGCGCTATCCTTGCCAGCAATACCTGCGTATTCGAAGATCTCGGGGATGTAGTAAGTAATACCATTGCCGCCAGTCCATTGAGCGACAGTCTGCATAGTCATGACAAGCAAGAAACGGCTGCGGTACGTCGGGACTGTAGCGATCTCTTTGATAATCTGTACCAGAGACGTTCCGGCAAGGTCCGCCGCTTTCGCGCGGCGTTGTGACTCGATTTGTTCGAACTCTTCCTGTACTGTCACATCGCTTGAGTCGGAGCCGCGGAGACGTGCGAGTGCGAGCAAAGCTTCATCGTATCGGTCCTGGGATGCAAGCCAACGAGGCGTGTCGTCCATCCACCAAGAGAAGATGAAGGCAATGCCGGTTGGGATGAGTGGGATAGCTTGCACGAGACGGTACTGCGTGCGGGTGGCTGCCATGTGGGCCTCGGCGCCATAGTTAATAAAGAAGCCTTGTGGTGTGTTAGTCAGATGTCGGGTATTTTTCTGTACCTCCATCGAGACTCACCAAGCGTCAAGAAGGTCAACAAGACAACCATATACAAACTGACCATCAGTCCGCGCCTTTTCGCGGTTGCAATCTCAGCCAAGAATAAAGGTGCCGTGACAGTCAAGCATCCTGCTCCAAGACCACCAAAGATTCTTGCAAAGAGCATGAATCCATAGATGCCAGAAGAGAAAATCTGCATCAAGATACCAGTAGCCCAGACAGCGATGGCGAGCTGGTACGTCCTCAGACGTCCAATGCGATCGTTGAGGAATATGGCGGCAAGAGAGCCAAAAGCAGCCCCCAACACACCAAAGGAAGAGATGTTCGCCTTGCGATCTGCGAGAGCGGACGCCCGTCCTACCCAATTCGCTTTGCCCAAGTCGAAGTCATCGACGAAAGATGTGAGTTTGGTGCTTGCTGAGAATCCACCTTCATCATAGCCTGGTATCTGATGTTAGTCCGGGCGTCTCGTGATTTTCTAGATGCATGACGACTCACCTTTGGGGATACCAGCGCAGGCAATGCAGATGAGAGCGGCATAGTAGTACAAGGTCGGTCGGCCCATTGTAGCGTTGTGAGCGTTGTGAGTGCGCGTGTCCTTTCAATGGCTTTCTTTCACGACAGACTCTTCTTACTTATACACCTCCACCGGCCTCTTGCTCTCGGTGTCAGTGATGCCGGAAAGGCTTGTTCTTCCAAAGCAATTCCCCACAGGTTTTTGGGGAAGGCCATGCGGGGGGCCTGGGGTGGAACTTGATCACGGACGATGACCGAGCGCTTGGGCGGTGGCAGGCTGTCGCCGTTAGAAGAAATTTGATCCACCTTGACAGAATCGACCTCGGACGATGTCCGTTGCTCTGTTCGTACGAGGTGATGGGTCTTTATGCCGTGAGCTCGCATGACTATACGCTGTCTGCCGCCATCCCACTTTGCAGCCATGTCCAATTAAGACTTCTACAGTGGAGACAAGCGGTCTCTCAACAGGCTTGTTCGCGACGGTGCATGAGTACGCGAGACGGACGTCGTGCGAGGGCGAGCTCCACTCTAGCATACCGAGATGACCGCCTTCAAGTCTTCACTCCTGATGGCACACCGGGGCCGGGTAAACCGGCTTTATAGGTCCAGATTCCCTTTCAAGCTATTTCCAAAGGCTTATTTGCAACGCACTTCGTTGCAACCTTCTTGGTCGGCATCATATCTCGCTCGGCCTCTGGACAAGATGTTGACGACAACTCTGAGCCGCCTGATGCAAGGCATGTTTCACTCCTTCTATGCTATCCTGTGTCTAGCAAAGATCGAGACTCGAGCAGCCGTGCTTCTACCAGCGAGTTCACGAAAACAAAGTACTCGCCAGAATGCGAAGGGCAGCCAACAACCCGTCGCACGTCGCACACTTGCTGAAAGGCTCCCCGCGGAGACTTGGGATGGCCATATGCATGTTGTTGACCCAAAGCGATATCCACTGGCATCGAGCGCTATCTACACTCCATCGACACACTCTGTCTGGGACGCGGTATCATTTGAGAACACAGTCAGCATGAAGAACATTCTCCTGGTGCAGCCGTCCATCTATGGAAACGACAACAGCGCCATGCTCGACGCCATGAAAGCTCTTGGTCCCGAGCGTTCACGGGGAGTGGTTGTCTTCGACGAGTCAACAGTCGAGACCAGCACACTGCAAGAATGGCACGAACTGGGGGTACGTGGCGTACGCTTGAACCTCGCCAGCACCAGCCAAAATCCAGACATCGATGTTTTCCGCAATACCATCAAGAGATATGCGGAGCTCGTCAAACCCTTCGGCTGGATGGTACAGATCTACATGTCAATGGACCTGCTCCCTGAGCTGGAATCGACCATCAAAGAACTTGGCGTGCAAGTCTGCTTCGATCACTTCGCCCAGCCAACCAAGCCTTCGAATATGGCAGGACCGAATTTTGATCCTTACACAATCCATGGGTTCTCTTCTCTGATCCGATTGCTACAACACGGCAACGTCTTTGTCAAATTCTCCGCGCCGTACCGGGTGGCGCTTGACAGCCAGCAGCTTGATGCGGTGGCGAAAGAGATTCTTCGTGTTCAGAACGACCGCGTGGTTTTCGCAACCGACTGGCCTCATACTCGCTTCGAAGGTCTTGATATCAAGCCGTTCGAGGAGCGATGTCTGGAGTGGGCTGAGGATGCCGGATGTGTGGAGAAGGTGTTTTCCACCAATGCAAGGAATTTATGGAGTGTATAGAGGGAGAGCGGTCTTGCAAATGCATAGGATTTCATAAGGAATTGTTGTTTGCTATATGGCAATGCAGCGATCAGAAGGATCATGATGACCGGTGTTGTGCTTTTGACAGAGCCTGGTTTTTCATTACACCAGGCTAGTGGCTTTTTCCAGCATAGCGACTGCGATAGACATTATTTCATGTGAGAAGCACCTCGCAATTTATCTTATACATATGCGCCTTGTCTGGTATTCCTGCAATGTTCTTGTGTTTTTCCCACGAACGCCAGAAACGGTGATCGCACTTTGACCCATCCAAAAGTAGCACGAGCGATCGCATTGATCTCAACATTTAACGCGAGAAAGCATCGCATCGACCACATGTATACCAAGAAAAAATCCTCCCCGAACTCGCATCAACACATTTCTTGAACAAACCTGCTCCGCCACGCGGACTCAATTTCATCCGACCCACAATCTCCCGGACTTCCAGCGTCGACGTCTCCGTCGCATGCGAGAAACGTGGCTTGTCATCTCGTCTCCACTGCCGCAGCAGCACGGTCGGCGCTCGGCCATCGTCCGTGTGGTATATGCGCAATGCTCTATGTCGGTCAGCACCAAGGCCTTGTGAGCCTTGGTCACCAAGACGCTGGTGGTGCGTTGTTGGGATTTCTGGAGCCGGACGTCGGGGATGCGACTTGCTGAATGGTGAAGATGGCGGGTACAAAGGTGTGAGGAATGTGCTTTTGTGAGATCGTCTTGCTGATTGATAGATATTTACATACGTAACGAGAGGCTCATACACGGTATCACCTTATTTGGCAAAAGCCGAGCAGAAGCCATCTAGCCGAACAAATCACAAAACAACATGGACAAACCATCAACCACAACGAGCATCGCCGCCGGTGCAGCAGCCGGAGGCTGTGAGACTTTGGTCACAGTGAGTACACGTCCCCGAAGACCAACTAAGACTCTCTCGCTCTGACAAACCATCGCAGTACCCCGTCGAATACATCAAAACCCGCCGCCAACTGCCCGGCGCAAAAAATCTCTCCTCAATTGCAATAGTCCGCCAGACTCTCGCCTCCTCAGGGTTCAAAGGCCTCTACTCGGGATGCGGAGCCCTAGCAGCGAGCAACATGTGCAAGTCAGGCATTCGCTATCTGAGCTTCGAGACCGCTCGATCGAATCTGCCCGTACTCTTCCCAAGTCTCAAGAACAGCCCGCTGCTCAGCGTATACTCCGGTTTATGCGCTGGTATCGCAGAAAGCGTCCTCGTCGTCACGCCAGGAGAAGCAGTCAAGACTCGTATCGTCAACGCCGCTGCCACTGCCCAGAGTAAAGCTGCACAGCTCTCAACGCCACAGTTGGTCTCCAAGATGTTGCGCACAGAGGGCATTTTCTCTTTCTGGCGCGGCCTGGCTCCCGTCGTCTGCAAGCAGGGCACCAACAGCGCCGTTCGATTCTCGACGTTCAGCGCTTTTGGGGATCTCCTGCGGAAGTCAGACACGATCCGTGCGAACGCGAGTCCGTCGGCGGTGACTTTTGCGGCGGGTGCGGGGAGTGGTGTTATTACTGTTTATGCGAGTATGCCTTTTGATAATATCAAGACCCGCGTGCAGACTCAGGGCACTGGAGGAGCGGGAATGCTTGCCACTGCGCGGACTATGTTGGTGGATGAGGGCGTGAGGGTGTTCTGGAAGGCTACGACCCCGAGACTTGTGAGGCTTACGCTGAGCAGCTCGATTACGTTCACGGTTTATGATTTTGTTGTTCAGGCTAGCCGAGGCTGAAAGGGTAACGGGCCTGGATGTAAGCTTGCTAGCGAGATGAGTATGGCCGGACCGGATCTCAAAAAACAAAGAGCGAAGCTAGGTACAGTGAAACATCAGCGGGAGAATCTTACGGTCTTCGTACATCCTACCATTGTACGACCTTTGACCGGAGTGTTCGCCTCACCGTCAGATGAGAGAACTCGCATGAGCAAGTTGCAACACCGATGCATATGTGGGTTCCTCAGCCGCGCAGTGTGAACCTGCCTGCGCCAGATCATTGAGGACTGGACATCGCGGAACCTTCCAAAGGTCCGCTTTTCCTAGCCACCATGCCGGAGCTCCTCTCATGCTGATCGTCAAGGGACACAAGGACAGTCTGTGCGACTTGGTTCGAGAGATCTGGGACAAATGTCAGCTAGCGCGCTTATATAATTACCAAACTAGACTCACCACGCTGATCGAGTGACAGCGCACGCACGTGATCGATGTCAGCGGCCACGGACAAGCTGATGCTCTTGATCAACTGTTCCGTGGCGCTCTGCTTGTACAGATGCTGGATCGCACCATGCAGCTCCCCCTCGTCGAGAGCAGTGTGCGGGTCATGGCTCATTTGTGGGAAGAAGAAAATCTCCTTCTGCTCTCCTGCTAACGCTCCGACACTTCGGCGCACGTTTTCAAAGTTGAAGGCCTGCGTAGCCAAGTTCTTGAACCAAGTTTGCGGGTCGCGCAGGGTCTTACGCATGAAGATCTGGCCGTGATTTGATTCGGTGATAGTGCCGATGTAGATAGTGAGGTCCTCGAATCGTGGAGGTTCAAGGTCTTTTTTCGTCGGCATTGGTTGAATGTTTGCAACCGGATCAGATTCGGACGGTTGATCTGCAGCGGCTGGGCTCCCTACAGCACTTGCAGAGCGTGTGCTAGTAGCTGCTTGAGTGTTGAGAGTATTCTCAGACTCGGCTGGAGACATTTGCTGACGTATGTGACCTGTCCGATGGGCCTGCTGGTCGGGTTGTACCGTCCGTTCTGTCCAAGACTCACGCTTTCCTGCCGCCTCGTCCTTGATCTTTCGTATATTCACTGTGAGAAGCTTTTGTCCGATTCAATGAGGACCAGTGATGAGCATGGAATCTCGAAACCATGACGGCCGCGGCTTGGATGGATTCTTCTGGTGTGGCAGAAGTAGCAATTGGTCTTGGTTGTATCGCCCGAAGATTAGAGTCTCTGCTGCCATGCGTAGGCGATAAGCCGCGTTCAACGAAGCTCCCCCATTTTTCATGTAAATCCGAGGAAGGCCGTCATCCAGAGGGATGCCCGCTCCAGTCATTGCCTCTTGTATGCGGTTACACACCTCATCGTAATCTTCTGCGGTCCAATCGGGGAAGATTGCGAATAATGGTGCGGAGCTTCTCACATTGCTCTCCACATAAGCAGCAATGTCTTGCGTCCAGTCGACCATGGCGGAGGTGTCGCTGCTCAGACTGGCGGAGCTAGATGTTTGACGATGGCGAGAGGCATTGTTTGTGGAGGATTGGTGATGGATCGACGACACTCTTAAACATAGAAAGTGTGTGCCAGCGTCGAACTGAAATGTTGCTAAAGCAACAGACCGCGCCCAGACAGGTGAGTTTTGCGGAGGAAGGAGCGACCAACTGAGCTCGCAACGAATTAGCACGTCACTCAAGTGAAAGCTCAGATGAAAGCGGCCCGTGAGCCTGCAAGTGACTCTCAAGTGTTCAACCATCAACACTGTACCTTGAAGAGGTGACTGCTATCTACGAATCCAAATCTACCTACCCTGAGAAGAATTCACCTCTCTGCAACAAAAAATGCTCAGCCCTCTCACTCCTCGTACTCCACTCTCGACCTCATCACCTGCTCGCCCAAGATCCTGGCCAAACTGACCGAAATGCCTGGAATCATGTAAGGACTTTGCACCGGGCGCGGACCCGAGCGGTCGCTGCGGCCACGGGGAGCATCGCGATGCGTCTGATCCAGTTGGTCGAAAGGTTTGCTCAGTTTCAGTGTCAATGTCTGAACCGTCTGGTTCTCGATCCCTGTCAATGTATCAGTCGCTGTAGCTAATTATTTGGAACATGCGGGACGTACGTCGCTGGCTCGGAGTGAGAGCGCGAACATGCTCGATGTTTCTCGCGAGCAGAAAGCAGATCTCGCCTTTGCTGTGCATGCGCTCGATGGCCCCGGCGACAGCATAGTCGCTCTTGATGACCCATGGCTCTCCCGCGAGGTCGTCGAACCAGAACAAGTCGAGTTGTCTGTCTTGAGCCATACCGAGGCTCTCGTGGATCGATTTGTAGTCGTAGCCGAAGCGCTCTGTTCCTACGAGCCATGTGCGCAGCGATCGGAAGTCTTTCTCCAGGACGAAAGAGCCGTCGTCTTGCTGCAAGACCCATCCCACATGGACATCAGCGCTGTCTAGCTGTGATCTCGGTCGCGGCGGAGTGTCGTCGTGCTTGGCTTCATTGCCGCCGCCCGGAGAGCAGCGTTTGCCATCAAGACTCGTTCTTGCGGTCTTACCGTTCCGGCTCAATGGCGACGTACCTCTCTTCGTGGTAAAAGCTGGTGACGACGGCGTACTGAATGTCGTTGCTTGCACATCGGCCATGTCCATCTCGACGCCTGTCTCACGCTTCAAGCTTTCTTTCCTACACTCCCGAGCGTACTGGAAAAACTTCTGCGTGATGGTAGGAAAGTCGTACACAGTCTCCGCCGCCCTCCCACCAAACGTCATATCCCTTCTGAACCAGAGCGGCTTGAGCCAGTCGTTCTTCTGGTGAGGCAAGCAAAACAGTCGATCGGTCTTGCTACTCCTCTCAGCAAGATCCGCTTCCGCTTCGAGACGCTTCAGCGCGCCTTGCGTCCATGTCTGTGTGTCCTTCTGAAAGCGGATGGGAGAAAGTGTCTCCGTTGGCTTGATGTTTGCTCTCTCGAGGGCGTCGTTGGCACGCTGGACGGCCTCTTGGAGCTCTGCGTCGCTCCAGCCGAAGATAAATTTGTAGAAAGTGTCTCGCATCTTGCCGGTACGCAGATGTACGCGCATGCCTTCGGCGGTCCAGGTGCTCGGGTCGTCAGGGAGGAAAAGAATTCTTGAAGTTGCCATGATGAGTTTTGCTCGCGAGAGTGGGCCGCCGAGCTAGATTGCGTGTGTCGGAGCGGTTCGGCTGATGCTGTCGATGCGTCGAGCGTGGAATGATGGTGAGTAGGAATGTTGGGATGGTGTGCACTCGCCGACTGCGACAAATCGGCCGAAGGTGAGAGACAATATTATGTTGCGGGACAAAAGGAAGTGGTCGCGTACTTAAACAGAGATCTGAGCAGGTGCGAGCGCAGACACGCAGCTTCCTCCAGTGAGTGAGTGAGTGAGTTGCGCCCGCTCACCCGCGCGCTCTCTCCATCACCGCCATAGTGAAATCAGTAATCAATCACTATAACATGAATCAAAGAATCACGAAGCGCCATCCCAAAGCCGCAAAGAAAACTCCTTTGATCTCTCTCAAAAAAACATCACACTCACGCGAAGCCCTCAGCTCAGCTCAGCTCACTTCACTTCACCCTCCTCCAACCCCGCCGGCCCGCGCTGCATGCATACCCGCCCCACGAGCACCCAGATGGCCCGCGCACCCTTCGAATGTCGAAGAAAAACGCGGGCCGATCCATTCTGATACTGCGGGTTACCGCTGCCGCGCGGAACTTCCTAAAGAGGATAGGGGAGGAGGTGGGCTCGAGCTTGGGGTCGACACCAGCTTGACTTCATGTTCATGATGGAGGCATTTTGGATGCAGGTGGGGTTTGTAGTGCGATGAGTATTGTCAGCAGGTCCTTGTGGATGCTGTTGTTAAATCGAAATCGTGAGATGATGGACACGGGAACGATAGGCCTTGCACATTTTCTTTTGTCTTTTCCTTTTGCTCGGCTCATTCTCAGCTTACAACTCTACCGGTGGGCACCGTGCCCACAGGCGCGAATCTCTTCGCGCTCAGCAGCACGCCCTTGACACCTCTGATTTCCTTCTTCACCTCCTCAATGGCGTCCACGCCTTCCGTGCCAGTCTTTGCATCATTAGCAAAGCCTCCACCGTAACCACCGTTCCACATATTCGACGTCTGAACCCGGTACATCATGTTGTCTAGATGGTGGCGCAGCTTGTTGGTCTCTTCGAGACGGTCCTTGGCCGGTTGCTCGCCTGCTTGCACGCCGGCTAGCATTTCATCGAGGTGAGACTTGATGATGGAGAGGCGCTCATTGTGCTTGTCGGATACAGTGTTTGTCCCGGTTTGCGCATTGGCGGTAGAAGGAGGTGGTGAGATCGCGGGCGAAGATTGCGTGCCGATGTCACGATGGAAGAGCTCTGTGGGATCGCTCGCTACGCTTTCGGCATCTTCGTTCTCTGCTTCGTCGGCGGTGGATTTGGGTTCCGGGATCTTGCTCACAAGTTTTGAGAGGCGTTCGTTGAATTCGTCGATTTTAGATTGTCCGTGTGAGGCGAAGTCGTGTCGTGCGTCGGTCAGGCTTGCAGCCATGGGCTTGACGAGGAATGTGCTAGCGCCATATGCTACAGCAGCTATTGCAGATGCGATGTAGGTGACATTGAGGATGCGTGTGGGGGTGATCAAAGGGGGAGGCTTTCGGGCATCTTCGAGGAATTCAGGGTATGTTATTATGGGTGGCGCAGCGACTTGTGGTGCTCGCGGCGTGGTTTGTGGTTGTGTCGTTTGCTTGAAGCTAGCAAAGTCGGCTGCGGATATTGAGGTTGAGGGTTTTGTGACAGTACTTGGTGCTGTAGGTTTCCCAAGCTCTTGTTCAATCATGTCTTGCGATATGCCCTTTGCTTCGAGGAATTCCCGTTTCCTTTCTATGGGCTCGTCCTTCACGCGGGGATCTTCTAGGAATGCTCTGACGACTTCTAGCTGTTGGCTTCGCTCTCCTGCAGACAGAGGCGCATCTTCTGTATTTGAAGGCTCTGACGTAGGATCTTGTGTCTCCTCTGTTGTGGTAGGCTTTTCTTGGTCTGATGTGCTCTTATCTGTCACGTCGGCATCCTTCGCGGTTGATGCATCTGTGCTGGGGTTGAGTGGCTGTTGCTGAGCGCGCTGCCATGCGGGTATGGCTGGGTTTGATGAGTTGCCTGACATGTTTCCGATCGTAGGAGTGGGTGGTAGAGAGTGGTGTAACAAGGAGATTATTGTACAAGGTCAAATCAATCGCATGCGCAATCGTCGGCAACGTGAAGTGCGCAGCGATCTCGCACGTGAATGAGCCTCGGCTTCTGAAAGCAGGCAGTCGCGCTCGAGTCATGCAGGTAACGGAGGTCGATCTGATTGAGCAGCGCGCGCAAGGCAAGAAACGGCGGCTTCATCATACTCCCATTCGCTATTTGACAGCAATTCGATCTACTCTCTCACATTTATTACCCTATTCGGCCACGCATACATACACGCCCGCATACACGATGGATTACGACAACGCCAAACGACTCAAGTCATCCTCTGGCTCGCCTGTTAGCGTGAAGCGCACTGGAGCCACTGCCCTCCCACAGTATCAGCCTCCTCCAGCTCGGTAGGTGCAGTCAGCCTGCTTCGGCAGTGCAATCCTCTGGGCAATCTTGCTTTCGGTTGGCCTTGCGCAACACGACGACGCCACATCACGTGCAGCGCGAGGCGATCAATGTCTTGTCAGAGGTCGGGGGTGAGGTGTTGGTTGCGACGCCGGACAGTGGCAGCAGCACGCGCGCGAAGTGACACGACCAACGGGCTGAAGCGATGCGCCATTCCGGCCGCGTGGGAAGGAAGGCGTGACGCATTGCTGTGTGTGAGCGAGCGAGCTTGATCGAGAGCTTAGCATTAGGGCATCTCTCGACCTCGACTGCAAGTGTGCCAGCAAACAGCAACACACTCTTCCACGCCGCCACAACCACCACCGCCACCACCACCCAAACAACACAACCTCACCCTCGCCATGCCTCCAACCCGTCGCTCCACCCGCGCGCCGCCCACCTCTGCCGCCCGCGAATCTTCAAAGCCATATTCAAGGACTAACACGCGCCGCAGTGGTAGTCCCTCCTCCAACCCAACCCCCTCCGCCACCTTGTCACGTACACCTCCTCCGGGCGGCAAGAACACACTCAAGCTGACCGTCAAAGCCGCACCTTCAAAGCTCCGACAAGCCATCTCTGGCTCACAACTTCCCCCGAACCCATATGCCGACGAAGCAAGTGAAAGCGATGCCACACCCAAGCCTTCAGCTCGCTCAGCAAGAGCGACGCGTAACCCAAGAACAGTAGTAGAACAAGACAGCGATGAGGACGATGAGGACGAGGATGAAGACGCTGAAGGTGAAGATGACGATGACGAGGATGCAGATGGTGAAGAGGTAGACCAAGAGCTGCTGGCCAACGAAGACAGTCAGGAAGACGCAGAGGGCGAGGACGATGATATAGACGATCTACCAGACAGCCATCCTCCGCCACCTGTCATCAAACAGCAAAAGATTCCCGGCAAATCAAAGGCCAATGTCACAGTCTCCGCGCCAGCTGCAGGTCCTCTGAAGTCTGTCGAAGCGAAAGAGCTCGAAGACGATGACGATGAGCTTTCCGATCTCGAATCTGGAGACGAGATGGAGCTCGGAGAAGGCGACGAAGAGGAAGACACTGGAGACGACGACGATGATCTCTCGGGTTCTGACATTGATGGATCACGCTCAGCAACGCCAGACCCTTCCAAGCTCACCCGCCGACAACGTGGTGTTTTCGAAGAGGAGAACGTCGGTCTACTTGCACTCTCAAACGAGGCCCAGAAGAAGAAACTCTTATCTGTCGAGGAACATGCCATGCGACGACAGGAAATGGCGCGTCGGCGCAAGAATCTCAGCGAAAAGCGCAATGAGGAGGAGAAGGTTCGTGGATGATACTGATCGGCTTTGAGTATGACCTCCCACTGACATTTGTCCAGATGGAAACCATCAACAAACTTCTCAGCAAGCCCGCCCCTAAACGGCGCACAAGGGCTGAAATGATTGCTGCTCAGCAGGCTGCCGAAATGACACCCGGAGCAGAAGACGAAGAAGGTGGACCAAGAGCCAACCCACTGTACTCTCGATGGATTAACAACAAGGATGGCAGCAGAGTTGCTGTACCTGACGAGTGGCTCGAAAGCCCGGTTGGTGATGTCTTCAGGAGTGCTGCGCCTGTATCAAATGGCGGCTCGATGGTTCAGGAGGTCGCTTAGAGGAGCTTCCCGTGGCGAACGGCCCTTTGAAGGATCGAGATTAACCATCAGTCTCGATCACAGCCACCGATTAAAATTTGCTGGATACATAGGCCGGGATCAGAATTCTGGCTACATAACTTACTCTTCCCGCATTCACCATGAACGAGGCCACGGTTACTACTCCGAGCGTCGAGTCTGAGTCCGACCAATTCTGGTTTTCACTCTACACCACTTCTCCACAGCTTTAACATATCATCCTTTGATCACTACCTAGCAAATACAACACCACATAAGTCTAACCAAAATGCTGAACTTTTGACTCAGCCCCGGTGCTCAGCTCCGTTGTCAGCCGCAGCATCCAGCCACTTACAGGCGCGCACACTATCAATACGATTAGTCATCAAGCCACGTATAACGTTTCGTTCGACAATTCACTTCTCGTCCATAACCCAAAACATCCCCAAAACATCTTGAACAGACAACATCTTTTCAAAACCTAACAAGAGGAACACACACAATTGACCACACGCCGCAGCCAACAATGTCCGCCTCAGCCCGCTCAATCCCCTCCCCCCTCACAACACAAATCCCCAACCTAGCGCCCGACGAAATCGCCGCTCTGCCCTACCCGCCGGACTACTACCCCGGCTCCAGAGACGTCAGGACGCCGTATGGCAGCATGAGGGTTTACGAGTGGGGGCCTGAGGGTGGGACTAAGGTCGTGCTGGTGCATGGAGATGCGACGTGTGCGCCGGTGTGGAAGAGGGTTGCCTGGGGGTTGGTGGAGAGGGGTGCTAGGGTTTGCGTTATCGGTAGGTTTTTTTGATCTTTCCTTTTTTTTTGTTGTTTATGTTTTCGGTCTGGGTGCTCTTGAGTCGGGCTCTGGTGATTTTCATGCTTCGCAGATGAACCAAAGCACGGAAAGCACCGCTCGCCACACCGCATAGAAGGAGGAAGAATCGACATCCACCGCCGTTTTCTCATCAACTAACCTCTTCTTCTTCACCAACAAACAGACCTCTGGGGCCGCGGCTACACCGACACGCCCCTCGTCCCCCACACCAGCACCCTGCTCTCCCTGCAAATCCTCTTCGCGGCTTCCTCCTCGCCGCTCCCGTGGTGCACCGAGACCTTCAGCATCGTCGGCTTCTCCCTCGGCGGCGGCATCGCCATGGACTTCGTCGCGTCGTTCCCTCACCTCGTGCGCTCGGCGGCGCTGCTGGCGCCCGCGGGCATGATCAGGACGCTGCCGGAAGTCTACTTGGATTTTAAGAACGCTGTCAGCGGAGGTGGGAGGACTGATGATGAGTTGAACGGGATGCTCGCGGGCGTTCTGGGCGTGGAGGGGAGTGGGGAGGGGGAGGGGGAGTTTGACAGGTTGGTCAGGTGGCAGTATGAGAAGCATCAAGGGCATGCGAGGAGTTTTGCTTCGACGTTGGTGCATGGGCCGGTTGTGGGGCAGGGGGGTGTTTGGAGGGAGGCTTGTGGGGTTTTGAAGGAGAAGGGGGAGAGGCTGGTTGTCGTTTGTGGCGAGGATGATTGGGTCGTGAGGAAGGAGTGGGTCAGGGAGGATTTGGATGGGATGATGGGCGAGGGCGAGTATGTGTACGGGACGGTGCAGGGTGGGCATGGGTTTTTGGTGGATGAGAGCGCTTGTGAGAAGGTCGTCGAGACGATTGGGCGGGAGTGGGGGTTGTAGGGAGGAGGGAAAGGCATGCTTGATTGCATTTTGATGTGATTGTTGCTTGCTTACAGGGAATTGTGGCGAATTTATGTAAGCGAGCTGACTTCGACACTTCAATCACGACATTTTGACTATAATTTTCTCAAACGAGAGCACTTCGCCGCCGCCACCTCACTCTCAGACTATCTCAACGCCTAATAAGCAGCCATCCCGTCATCCAACATCGCCTTCACCAAAAGACAGTGCCTATCACCCGCCTGCGAACTCCACTCCGTCTCATAATTCAACCCATACGGCCAAAAGTGCCCGCCTCCACAGTTGATCTTCGCGCTCTGCCCATCCCAGCTGCGCAGCAAAGGCAGCGCCTTCGGCCAGTTCCCGCTCGCGCAGCGGTCGTCGAAAGCCTGCCTCTGGCCCACGCCCAGCGTGTGCGCGATCTCGTGCAGCGCCGTGCGCTCCGTCTGGTACGCGGCGTTGGAGCCGAAGCGCAGGTCGCCGTTGTAGTTCGCCTCGGCCGTCGGTACGCCCGGCGTGTAGTAGACGCGGATGGTCTTGGAGATGGACGGCGTGAGGCGCTGGTGCCGGGCCACGGCCGCGGTCATGGCCGCGTTGATGCGCGTGTAGGCGGCGGATTGGTCGGCGGTGGGGTTCGAGGCGCGTTGGAGGGTCCAGGTTATGGCTGCTGTGGCGGTGGAGAGGAGGGTTGAGACGAGGAGGAGGAGGGGGATGTGCATTGTTGCGGTTTGGGTGGTGGGTTTGGTGAGGTTGGTTTTCAGGCTGCTGCTGGTGTGGGAAATAGGGCGGATGGAGCATGATATTTTATGGCAACTCGACTTGTTCGCCTATAGCGATGCAGGCCGCTAGTCGTTCTCGAAACCGGCCGTTATATACCAAGGCTTCATTGTTTCGTCTATATTGGTGAAACCGCGTGGGGTATGGAGGGTTGACTTGGGGCAAGATAAGATGTTCTCACGTCGAGCTATATATTATATTGCTTGGACGGACGGAGCAAGATACTCCGGAGTCGTTGCGCAAGGCAGGCAAGCGAGGCAATGTCCATTCAGACATACCAGCCCACACGACTACTCGCTGGAAGGCAGCATCACATTGCTACTCCCAGTATGCGGCAGACATTAGTAGCTATATCTTGGCCTTGGGCACAGGCATGGGCTGCTTGAGTGTATCGTTGCCGTTTCGCTGAGCAATTGTATACTGTTGGTCCTCCGGGCCACAATTTGCATTGTCTGGCTGGAACGTGTTGACCTCGTCGTACAGCACCGTGAGCCCCATCGACTCAACGAATGCTTTTTGACCATCTCGGGAGAACATCAGCGTCGGGAATGGCTTGCCCCAGAATGGAAGATTATATCCTTCCACGTAAGATTTGGTCTCATCCCAAGCATCATCCTGCGGAGGAACGACTTGCTCGGCGGGCGCTTGGCCGATGATCAGCAGGCCATCAGGTCGTAAGGTCTTAGCCAGTCTGTAGACGGCTACATAGAACTCGGCATATGTCAAGCCGAGCTGCGAGAAGATGATGAAGACGGCATCGAAAGTTCCTTTGGGTTCATGATCGACCATGTTGGCGACTTCGAACGTTCCTTTGACACTCGCCTTCGCATGGTTGATCATCTGAGGCGCAACGTCAGTGCCATGGACATCCATTCCTGCGTCCGCGAGCATTTTCGCCACTGGCACCCCAGTCCCGCATCCAACGTCCAGTACACGAGAACCGGGCTTCAAAATTGCGATGGCTTTCTCTACGCAATCTTGTTTGAAGGGGTTGTTGCGGTATGCATTCTCATACTCGATGTTCAAGCCATCCCACATGTCGTGTTCTTCGGTCGTCATTGCGGCGCTTCCCGCGTGTGGCCTCGTTGCGGTCGTCTGCCAAAATGATGAGGATGAAGATGCGGAGACGGCTGTTAGGAGAATAGAGATTCACCAACATCGAGCAACGGCATGCTCCTTCCAAACCCTGGCCGTGAGCAGTGGGACTTGCCCGCTCAGTGATCAAACAGACATGGGTGTGGCAGCACGGACATCGCTTGTTTGCGGATAACGGCTAGCGCTAGCGTGCCCCAAAGAATCTAGTATAGTCTAGTATAGTTCGCCGAGAAGAAAGTGGATCTGGTTGCGCTCTTCCTGTCTGCTAGACCTTCAACCATACCTCCAGAGGTACAGTAGTAGTAGACTGCTCCATAATCTATGCCAGAGTCGCAACGCTTTACTGGATCTTGGATTGAACAATCGTCGTTTCAGTATGGCCATAGAAACTGTTAATCCGGTTTTAATACTGACTGATATGGTGTACTGCTGCGTGGAATACCGAGGAGGATATCAGATACGATTTCGCATGTGTCCGGCTCGACAAGAAGCGCTTGTAGACCTTACTATTAGATGCCGGAATCTCTGTCCACCTGCCACGTGATATCCTTTCGGATTATCATCTTCTGGCTCTCGTTGCTTACAGTACTCCCCGTGTCCGCATCTTTGGTCTTGTCGAAGCTGTAGCCAAACGGACTGGCTGTTCTCGCGCTGCCTTGAGGGTGGTCTGTTCGACATTCTGCATGCTGCTTCACTCCCTTTGACCTCCCAGCCATTGCGTGCATCTCAAAGCCCTGGACACTTGTGCGCTTATCGCGCGGTCTGGTTGCGGAGTGACCATGGCTGTTTGTCGTGCCCTGTCCGTAAGCATTGCTTTCAGGACCCTGGCCGGCACCATAGTTTGTTGATAGATTCGACATGAAAGGTCTAAGGATGGGTATGGTCGCTGCCACGACCGAATAGTGAAGCTCGGCCGATGTCCAGGTAATGAATTGCGATTCTCGCAAGGTGGGATCGTCGGAAAGACCATCCGAGTCGAAAGACTTAAGACGGAAAGCTATAATGATGATCATCCTTCACAATTTGCGGTCAGCTTTGTCGCAGCCTCGCGGCAGAAAAATGCGCAAGCAATCGACTTACAAGAGACGAAACCCAAAAGCGATCAGGACAGTCGTTTTGTTGCCGCGGCTTGTTTTCAGTCCCCAGACAAGCCAAACAGCCACTCCAAATATTGCCGCTTCTTGTACGCATCCCAGCAACTCCATGATCTGCCAGCGAGTATACTTAGAGTATGGGTTAGTGGGCAATCCTTGTGTTATTTTTTTCGCAATGGTGGACTCACATATCCAGGACATCGCTGCCCTACTAGCTCCCATGGCCTGGAAACATCGCAACTTAAAGCTATTACAAATAAGAATGAGATGCCCCATGCCGTGATAAAGCCAAGCAGGAAAAGAATGAACTGCTTTTGTTGACGTATGGGTGTCAGTTGCATCAAGAACCAGGCGATTGAAGCCCTGGATAGTGATATCACGACAACAAATAGTATGTTGCTAGTATAATACTTCTGTGAACCATATCAGTGGCAAGTCGCGCGTTGCCTGCGCGTCTTCTGTACTCACTTGTTGGATGGCAATCAATGACGCCGTGTCAAGGAGGGTGCTCGACTTCCCAAGACCATCGGCGCATGAACTGAAGAGGACAATGGACTGCACGCTTGCCAGTAACTAAGGGAGGTGTCAGCGGTCTTGCGTTGTGTTCAACAGAAGAACTAGTAGCATACGGTTGCAGCAGCCAACATATAGTCGTCTTTCCCATATCCATGCTTGGTTGCAGAACGTATGAAGACACGTATTGCGGCGAACAGCAGAGACATAGACAGACCCAAGGCGGCCGAGATGATTATCCATGCGCTGTGGTCTGTCGGAGTGACTGTGGCGAAAGGCGCGGACTGACCTGGTGGTATGATAATGCCGGCTCCAGTCATGATGCTTAGGATAACATTTAAGGAGAGGGAGAAATTGCTCCCACTCGGTAGCTAGCGGAAGAAGTGGGAGACTGATAGACGTCTGGAATAATTGTGAATGGAACGCCTGCGACAAAAGCGAGCTACGCTTCAAGAATCCAATGCCTCGACACTCAATTACCGGTTAACTCCCATTCAGAGCGCAGTATGGATTTCACTGCCGGAATCTGAGCGCCTCCAGCACGCGACGCGCACCTCTTAACGAAGCGAATTATAAGGATCCGATCTCTCGTCAAATGATGAGCTGGGACGCGACACCATTGGTAGAGGCCCTGCGGCGTGCATTCCGCATGGTCCTGCGTGCCCTGGATCCTGCTGATGGCTATGCTGTGCCACATGTCTGCTCGCTGTAGTGCTGGGTCACAGTAAGTAGCCCTAACCAGCTTGATCGGCTCAGGCTCGCCTATGTAGGTTGGGCGTAAGGCCTCCGACTTGAACCTGGCATGAGGCAGTAGCGACATATCGCAGTGGTCCTTGGGGTCGCTAAGATGCCGAAGCTCGACAGGTCGAAGCTTGGAGATGGAGACAAAATCGTTGGCACACGTCTTCGGGCATCGAAGCGAGGTGGCGGATAACAAAAGAATCACGCGAAGGATTCGCCAAGTTAACACTAGGTCCCACAAGTCTGCGCGGAAAAACGGTCCGCCCATTTGTCCTCCAACCCTAGTCCAGGATGAGTACGATTGGCGTTCATCCAGATTGATACTAAAGCTAACCGAGTCGCTAAGTCTTCCCGCATATTATTGCTACTCAAGCTTGAATGCACTAAGACTGCCTGCAGACATAGTCCACACCATATTAACAACCCTGACGGGAACACAATCTACGATTGAGACCCTTGATACCACCCTGCTGTCGGAAGTGTTTCCTGATTGCGTGCCTGTAGAAGAGGTCGGCAGCGACAGGATGTTCGATAGTCGGCGAGCCATCTTCGTTAGGGCTGCAGCATTGCTTAGTCCCGCTTATGCAGCATTGAAGAGTAAAAGGTTTGCCGGTAGCGGAATGCGTTGGCCTAAACTCATCTCTCACATTTGAGCCATCACCTGTCTTGTCGGGACTAACGTCTATTCAGCCTTTGTCTCGAGCTGCGCGACAGTGCCCAAGATGACTGTTAACACCCCAGAGTCGAAGAATCCAGGCCTTGCCGTGGCCGAAGGTTCCGGCTATCAACAATACGACAAGCAGGATGCCTTCCCAATTGCAGCAACGACTATACCTGAGAAGTACAAAGGCACGAGAGCTGATCAAGATGATATGGTACTACTTGGGAAGAAGCAAGTGCTCCGTCGCAATTTTAAATTCACGACCATACTGGGTTTTGCGTCCACTGGTAAGTATGGAGGATGTCAGACACTAGTTTTTGTGCTTAGCTGACGTCGGATCTAGTATTGGTTGCATGGGAAATGTTGCCGGTCTTGTCCGTCTACGCTCTCCAGGATGGTGGCACGGCGATTGTATTTTGGGCCCTGATCGCAGGTGTCATCGGCATGACCTTTGTGTACACTTCCTTGGCCGAGATGGCATCAATGTAAGCTCCATGGTCCCTCCATCCTTCAAACGCATATTGTGCTGAGCTAATGCTTCTGAAAGGTTCCCCACAGCCGGAGGTATTTTGTCGAATGCAACGGCAGATCAAGCCAGAAGACTAATCTGTGACAGGGCAATATCACTGGGTGTCTGAATTAGCACCGCCTAGCATTCAAAAGGAGTTGAGCTATGGAGTTGGCTGGCTGACTGCAATGGGCTGGCAAGGTAAGTACGATTTTCGGTAGGACGGGACCTTGACTGACATGGCGCAGTCTATCTGGCCGGAGTATGCTTTATGGTTGGAGGCGTGATCCAGGGTCTCATTGTGCTGAACAATGAAGATACATACACCTACCAAGCATGGCATGCTACACTCCTCACCATCGCAGTCATCATATTCGCAAGCCTGTTCAACACACTTTTGGCTGTCCGCTTGCCGCTTGTTGAAGGCGGACTACTTATACTGCATTTCGCTGGCTTGTTCGCGATCATCATTCCCCTCTGGGTCATGGCGCCTCGTGGAAATGTGCACGACACACTTCTGAAGTTCACTACAACCGCCGGATGGTCCGATGTCAGCTTGGCTTCTCTGATCGGTATGGTGAGCATCATCGCAGTCCTTGTTGGGTACGACTGTACTGTGCATATGTGTAAGCAATGAGATCTTTCTTCTGGCAGATGGTATACGCTGACACTTGGCACTCCAGCCGAGGAGGTGCAAGATGCCTCCATAGTACTTCCGAAAGTGCTGATATGGTCCATCGTGCCAAACGGAATCATGACATTGATCATGGGAGTTACCTTCATCTTCTGCATCGGCGACATCGACAGCGTGCTGGCCAGTCCGACAAATGAACCATTCATTCAGGTGTTCTACAACGCAACTCAGAGCTACGCGGGCGCGACCATTATGACTTGCATCATTGCTATCATGCTTACATCGGCATGTATCAGCGAGGTAGCCACTGCCTCACGTCAGCTTTGGTCGTTTGCTCGAGATCAAGGACTGCCATTCTCACATTGGCTGTCGTACGTGCCGCCCGGATGGAACATCCCTCTGCGTGCAGTCTTTGTGTCAGTGGTGATCAGTTCGCTTCTGAGCCTCGTCAACATCGGGTCTAGTGTTGCACTTAACGCCATCAATTCGCTCGGTGTCGTCAGTCTTCTGTTCAGCTATACCGTGACCATCGGGTACGTCGTCGGCGACCATCCGCGATTGAGTTGTTATTTTGCTAACACTTGTTTCTTACAGCTGCCTGATCTTGCGACGTGAGTCTTCGTGCACCTTTTTCGCTTCGCCAACCTTCCCCAAATGAGCAAAATTAACTTTCGTTATAGGAATCCGCGGCCCGCCGTTGCCTCCGCGCCGCTGGTCACTCGGTCGCTATGGCCTCGCCGTCAATATCATCTCGCTTTGTTTCATCCTCCCACTACTATTCTTCGGTTTTTGGCCGGTCGCGACACCTGTTACTGCGTAAGCCAACCACTTGTCTACTGATCGTAAACTTGCCGTGCTGACTTGCGATGACAGTGAGGGCTTCAACTGGTCGTCGGTCATGTTCGTCAGCGTTCTCTTGATCGCGTTGGTGTACTATGTGTTGCGCGCAAGGCATGTATACTCTGGTCCGGTAATGCTTGTGGCACGCGAGCATTGAGCGCGCACTCCAAGCTGTATTTTAAATTTAGCGAGATTGAATGAAGTCGGTTTGGCTATGCCATAATTGTGCTCTTTTGTTACGCATTGCGTCTCTGGGTTGACAGGTTGATGGAAGGAGCAAAGTGTTGCAGTCATGATTCCTCTAATATTATTGTAACTGTATGACTGAGGAATGAATACTAGAATCGTCTCGATTATCGTTTCAAAAAGGTTGCCCGCATATCGCCCCTGCTCTGCCCGTACAACAAGCCGTCACCCTGATCAAAGCTGCTCAAGGAATGACGCCGCCATGAAACTGAAATACAACAGCGTGATCCACTCTATACCCGGCAGCTGCGTTCGGAGCTGGTGCTCTATTACTTCAACCGCATGCACCTGCTTTATCATCCCCACGCGCATCCACCATTGCTTCGCGAAAAGTAATGGGGCTCTCACACTGGTAGCTTTGCCCATAGCTGACTCGTCTAGCCCTTGGACCACTTGAGCTGTCTCGAGCAGCAGAGCTGCGTACATGTTCGCTTCCCTCTTGGCCATTTGCGCGGCGCTCTGACGGGTACTCGTCGATGAACCGGCAGAATTTAGAAGATAAAGACATTCTGCCAGGAGGAGCCGGATGCACCAGTAGAGACCGAGTACGTTTGCATCGACGGGTGAGCGAAAGACAAGTGGACATTTTCGGTATCGGAAGCCACCTGCCTCATAATCCTGGAGCCAGGTTTCGAGCTGTAGACCAAGGCTAATGCACTCAAGGGTGAGGGACGTACTAGGCGGCTCGTGGTCCTGGGGGTTTGAGCGCTTATTACTGTGTTTGTCTGCGGCCTCGACAAGTTTGGGAAGGCTCAAGCCTAGATTTATCAGGGCTTCGATGCTTCCTGGTGGAAACTCATCCATGTAGTCAACCAGACGCTTGTCGAGGGGGGTAGCTTTCCGGTGAACTAAGTCTTGCACCAGCATAAAGCGGGTGTATTGGCTCAGAATTCCCGGGTGGATTGAGCGAGCGTTGGGCTGGCTCAAGTGTGCATGCAAGAGGGCAGTCGTCCCAGCGAGGTGAGTGGCACAGCCGGCCAATCCCGACGCTGTAGCGCTATACATCTCAGTCATCATCATGTTTATGACCGCGCTTGCGCGAATCTCGATCGCTTTCGCTGGATCGTCAATTTCCCGCCTTAAGGAATTCGCTGCCACGACGTGCAGCTTGCGGGCTTCCAGAGAGAGACGTTGATCCCCGCCCAGGTAGCCAAAATGTGACAGACCGACTGAATCGTTGATGTGTAGCATGGCTGTGGATCTTGCCACAGACCATGTGCTCAAGGTTCCAATCATTCGTGGGTTTGACCAAATGCATGAGGGATAATAGACTTCGATGTATGACTGGAAGAAGTGTCCCCGGAACATTGCTGGAGAATTTATTGCTTCCGGGATCGACTTTGGCGGTAATCGTCGTGTCAAAGACCGCTCTTTGGGCGTGTATTCATTACAGCAGTCGCTGGCGCTGTCAGGCCGGCTGGCTGAGTCGTGGCAAGTGCCGCACTTGACGCAGGTCGGCAGCGATTGGTTTTGAGGTGGTACTGACGACGGTTTTTCAGGCCCTTTGCGGTATCTGTGGCTTAGGTCTATCCATTGTAGGGGTTTGTTGTCTTGTGCTGAACGTTGCGTGCCAGGAGGGCATTCGTCAGTTACTTGAGCAGAGCGTCGGTTTGTTGCAGACGCTGGGGACGTCTTTTTTGCTTCGCGTTGTCGGCGCCGGAAGTCTTTCATAGCCTGAGAGCGAACGGCTCTTTGGTCTGTCGTACTCAGAGCGCCCTGCTGCCCATCTGTGGCAGTGCCCACATGGACAAATTGAAGTGGGATCGTCATTGCGTCGACCGGGAGAAAGAGATATACCTGGATTTCTGAGCAGTGGCGCAATTCGCTGTCGTCCAGGCAGGCGATTACAGAACGTAAGTCATCAGCCACGCCTTGCACTCGAGTGGCAACGTGGCAAATGGAGTGTACCTGGCCGCATCTAATTGAGCTGCTCTAGGCGCTTGACCAAATACCAGCAATAGATATGAAGAGTGTGTTTGGTTGCGTGTGGTCCTCCGGCAGATGTCCGTGGATGCGTGGTGATGGAAGATTGAAGGATCCGAAGGATCACGCACCGGTCGGCCCCGTTTGAATTGGGAAGGATTTGGAATTCGGCACACTGAACGCCCCCTCCCCCAAGCGCCAAAACAAGCTTTCAACCATCTCCACGTTTGCGCCAAGCCATGTGCGGTTGACGAATCGTACCTGCGGTACCTCTGTATTAGGCGCAAGGATCAATGGCTGCTTCTGTAATGCTGAGCATCACTCGAGCATCTCTCTCCTACTTGCAGGCAGCATCACGGGAAGTAGAAGATAGCCAGCTCCAACAGTAGGTACAACTACCTCATCTATAGATTGATTGAAACAAGAATGGCGGCATTGATGGCAAACGTCACTGAAGGTCCGATAATGCCACTATCGACACTGGAGACACAACCGATCATTTTCCTAAGTATAATACAAGAGCTTCCAGAATCTCAAGTGGTTTACAGTCGATCGGAAGTCAGTATAAGATTGCATTGTGATGCACTCGGAGTATGGACTGCATCCTGCAAAAACTAGTATGCCTGATCACTGATCCAAACGTTTGCTTGGTTCGTTCGCCAAAATCTTGAGCATTTCAACATTTGATTCAATCGGATCCTTCTGCACGCAATCTTTTCTATCTCACCACGGTAAATAACAGTTCAGAGATAGATACCTTGGCGATTGGGTATTATAGCAATCCCAAGTGGAACCTAACTCTGACCCTAAGGCTGCATCATATCTCTGCAGCCAATCAAAACCTTCTCCGGCCGCACACACGTGACTCTGGAACCTTCGTAGCCAGATAGTGAGCAAATGTGAAATGTCATAGTCTATACCTTTCGTTGAGCATCGTGCGGCCTGCACCAATATCAGAAGTCTTTGATCGCAAGCGGCTCCGCTATCCTCGAACCTAATGCTGCCAACACACACTTACTGATGACTAGCATCGCCACATTATCCTAACAGTATGTCAATAATCATTATAGCTACTCACAGAACGATAATGTACGATATCATCTCAGCGCCTTCGACACGTTGAGCCTCATAAGTGACCTCCCAGGGGCGAGGATGAGTGTATCATCGCTCTACGTATGGGTTTAGCACTGACAAACGTATTGCTATCCGTGTGGAAGAACAGGTAGTTACCACAATGATAGTACGTTCAAAACGAGTACAACAAGACTGTTGCTTAGTTTGAATACGAAGATCGTTCAGGAAATCTTTTCTATGCTCACTGGGATGGCCGTTCATCTGGCTTTCCAATCTCGCACATACACGCATCAACAGTTCCATGCTTAGATGCAGAAGCGAACAGTTCCAGTGTGACCAGCAACATCTTTGCAAGCTGCAATATGCCGTCAGCCTCTCTCCCAATTGTTGCAACGAGATAAGAAGAGATACAAGTTACTTCCATAGTTGATGCCGCCCTGGGCGTTGTACCAGTACTTGCAAGCACCTCCAACAGGCACCAAGTTGTTCGTGTTCATGTAGGTACATGCTTCGAAAGCAGCAACTATGAAGCTCGTAAGTCAAACCGTTCCACGGAATGGTAATTCAGATACGACTCACGCGCGTTCTCGAAGCCGTAGTACTTGGTGTCGTTGGCGATCCATTCGCCATTGGCAGCCTGGGCCCAGGCTTGGGCACCGATGCTGAAAGACAGAGCGGTGATGATAGTAGAGAATTGCATTTTCGAAAGTACAACGAGTGGATAGGAAGTGCGATTGGTGTTTTTGGCTGGGAAGAACTGAATGAAGGTGAACTGATGCAGGCTCACATGGAGAGCGGCGTCTTCAGGCAGGTTATATACTCCTGTCTTCTCGGCTGTTGCACGGTGAGAGACCACGAAGGATTCCAATGCCACTGAAGAGGCTCAAGCGGCGTGTCCAACGCTGACGCTTATTCCACCAACGCGATAGCGAATCTAGCGTATTGCAAAGCCGCTTCTCATGTTCTCTGGGGTCTTTACACAGGCAAAACCCATGTGGTAGGGTCTGGCCCAACCGAAGTACAAAATTGTACTTTCAGCTGCGCATTGGGAAAAAGTCAAAAAGTCTAGACTTGGAAAACCAACAAGCTCGCCAAGACCTCTCGATTAAATCGAGCATTTAACGCCACCACCGAGGCGAAGGTGCCTATTCCAGTTACAGACGAGGCCTGTGTATGGTCTTGTGTTGACACACGGGATCGATTCGTACTAGGCTAAATGGCAGAAATGTATGAATCGTGTTGTCGTGGATCTGGACCGTGGAGATCTTGCTCACGTTGAATCTCGGACGTTGAACATCCTGAGTTGCAGTAAGCACTAAAAAACTCACTTTTGATGTCATCCATCTTGAGAAATTTAGGATAGAACGTCGATCAAGCTGGAAATCAAGAGTCTCAGACCACAATACTTGCAGCCAAGTCGGTACAAGAATCCTCCGCGATAGATAGTAATGTCATCAAATTTCTGAGGTGGATAGTACTAGCACACCAGTCTTTGGATTGTAGGGGCGAATTGGACCGTATCTCAACGGCTATCATACAGGTTATTGTAATATCATAGAGGGCTCCGGGTAGTCATAGTTGCGCTTGTAGGGTTGTAGCGTATCTGTCGTAGACTCGGCATTGCTTGAAGACGCTATACAACTTCCTACGTGACCCGAGATTCCAGCGGTTGGCATGTGATTGTAGCCACATGATCGCTCGATGTTGCATTCATAGCATCGTTACGGCACCATGGAGGAGCCAAGTTCGCTGGAAATTGTCTACTTACGAGCAGGTTCCAAAAGCCTTCTGACTGTTCAAGACGTTAGCGATGATATTTCCCGTAAGCCGTGTTTGGAAGCTTCGACTTACCATCCAGTGCCACAATGAGCGGACGTTTTACCACAATAATTCGACGAACTGCAGCAATCGCCATAAATAGAGCCCTTGCAGGTCTTGCCATTGATGGAGCATTGCTGATCCGTTGAGATGGCGCTTGAACCGCTGTCACACACGCCGAATGCATTCTGGCAACCAGCACCGCAGAAAGCAGACGAAGCGCCGCAATACCCTTGTGATGAACAGCATTCTCCGTCAACGTAGCCCTTGCAGATTCGGCCATTTTTGCTACCGCAGACTCCATCGGTCGAGAGAGCGCCGGACCCAGCATTGCATATGCCAAAAGCACTCTGGCAGCCAGCGGCGCAGAAGTCGGAGGAAGCGCCACAAAAGCCATTTCTTGAGCAGCATTCGCCCTTCGAGTAACCCTTGCACGTCTTACCGTTCTTGCTACCGCACTCCCCGGTTGTTGAGATGCTTCCGGAGCCAGTATCGCAGATACCGAAAGCAGATTGACAACCTGCACCGCAGAAGCCACTGTCCTTGCCGCAGAATCCTGAAGATGAACAGCACTCGCCTTTGGAATATCCCTTGCAGGTCTTGCCGTTCTTGCTGCCGCACTCTCCGTTGGTACTGAGGCTTCCGGAGCCGCTATCGCAAACGCCAAAGGCAGACTGGCAGCCTGCGCCACAGAAGGCACTCTCTTTCCCACAGTATCCAGAACTTGAGCAACATTCACCTCCTGCATAGCCTTTGCAGGTCTTGCCGTTCTTGCCACATGCACCGTCCGTGGAGATACTTCCGGAGCCACTGTTGCAAGTTCCGAAGGCGGATTGGCAGCCTGCGTCGCAGAAGGCGCTCTCTTTGCCACAATAGCCACTGCTGGAGCAGCATTCGCCTCCGGCATAGCCTTTGCATGTTTTGCCGTTTTTGCCGCATTCGCCGTTGGTCGAAATGCTCCCAGAATCGCTGTTGCAAGTTCCGAAGGCCGTCTGACAACCAGCGCTACAGAAGTCGCTCCCTTTGCCGCAATAACCACTGCTAGAGCAACATTCGCCTCCGGCATACCCTTTGCAGGTCTTGCCGTTCTTGCCACACTCGCCATTCGTCGAGACATCCTTAGCGCTATCATCACAGGTGCCGAAACCAGATTGACAGCCAGCACCACAGAAGTCGCTGTCGGAACCACAAAACCCTGAGCTACTACAGCAGCTTCCTTTACTGAATCCCAAGCATGTCTTGCCATTTGAGCCGCAAGAGCCGTCGGTCGTAACGTTCTGCGCAGAGGATTCGCAAGTTCCGAACAGAGCCTGACAGCCAGCACCGCAGAAACTGTCGTCAGCTCCGCAAAAGCCCGACGCACTGCAGCATTCGCCTTTACTGAAGCCCTTGCATGTCTTGCCGTTGGAACCGCAAGAGCCGTCGGTGGAAATGGTGTCAGAGCCGCTGTCGCATGTCCCGAATTTGGACTGACAGCCAGCGCTGCAGTAAGCTGGTTCGTCGCCACACCAGCCACCTGAACTGCAACAGGCGCCGATGGTAGAGTTGGTGCAGGTGTATTCGTTGGTTCCGCCACATGAACCATCCGGAGAGGGACTACCAGGACCGAGTGGAGGCGCCTTGGGAGGTAGTGGTGCGTTGCAATTTCCAGCGAGCGGTTGACTTCAGAAGAGTTAGTACAGTCTCAGGCCAGATGTAATTCTACAGAACTCACCAGCCCTCTCCGCAGAACTTCGACGACCGACCGCAAAGTCCCTCCGCTGAGCAACAAGACCCCCAAGTCGGGGTACACACCCAACCAGTCGTTCCGCCGCATGTTCCGTCTTCCGTTTCGACTCCAGTCACCCAGGCTGGTTGTGCAGTCGTGGTGGCGGACTGGCACCATGCCAGCGCCGGCAGCAAAGACAGAAAGAGGTGTTGCTTCATCACAGCGTTAGGTCGTGCTGTATACCTTGAGTATGTGGGCTGAGAAAAAGAGACAGGTCTATGAGAGGTAGCAAAATAGCACCAGCATTTGAGCCGGGATAATCCAACGCGTTGATATATCTTGCATTGAGCGTTTACCAGCTATCCTTTCCTGCCCTTGAGGAATCGCGCTAAGCCCACCAAGCAATGCTATCCTTCGCGAGAACCAGATCGTGCAGAAACAAGGGTCTGGCATGGCGATTCATGATTCCTTGCAGTCCCCGGGATGGAGACTCGTATTTTCAGCTGATGGCCTAGAATCATATTTTTCCCGAGGTCTAGGCCAACTCTCATTTAGGCGAAGCGGAATAATAACGTTGTGACAGGACGTCAAAGCCGACCAGCCCGGATGTTGATGGCGTTGGGCAGATTGATAAATGTCAGTGGCCAGAAGGGCACAGTATAGGACCCAACAGACTGGAGAAATCCGCCGAAAGACCAAGGATTGGATTCTCATCAACCAATGTCAGGATGCAACCATAGATGCCAACACTTTCTCGAACACCCTAAGTCTGCTTGCACGGACTTGTGGCGTCAAGCGAGTATATAAGCGATATGTTGAATACTAGTAGCCTTGTTGTCGGCAGAAGCTGTATCCTAAAGGGGAATAGATTGTAGCTTTTACGGGCTCAGCCTCACATGGCTCCGACTCATGTTGCTTGTAAGTAGGCACGCCTGAGTTGCTAGCGAGACCACAAGAGCAGAAGGATGCGCTAACGCACGGAAAAGAAGCCTCCGGAAGTGCTTGAGACCCTGACGAGCCGTAGCGTAGAGCCTTGATCGCACTGTCAATTGATGGTATGAAAAAAGCAAAGTGGAGCAATGTTGTATGTAGTATGAGATGCAGAGCTAGTTTAGCGGAGATGAAATTAGGAGTCGTGCCAAGCCTCGAGTCTCATCTAGGCAGGTCAACCAGCAACATCTCCGCTTCCGCGGGCATGTCATTCTAAGGAGGGCTTGCGGTCTACTTTCGAAGTCCTAGCTGCTCGCCATACCACTGAGAGGTGAAGTAAATCGCGCGGGAGCTGGCTGTTGTCGTCAACTCTAATGAACGATGCGCAAGAAGCCTGCTCACACAAACACCCCTATTCAGCGGATCCGACCGATTTGCTCAAGCATTATGCCCAGACTCCCTTGGAACATTGTCGTGGCTCCTTCTCGCGCGCTATTCTCAGCCCTCGAAGCTTTAGGCTATCTGCACAACGTGCCGGGGACAATTAATCAACGCAAGCACTGGCAAGATCTAGCAGTCTTGCATAGCCAAGACATGATGAGGCTTGTTCGCTCGCTTCTGCGTCGTTTGCGGTCACTACTGACTTCCGACAGTCATCTCGGATAGTTGTTGTACCGTATGTGGTATTCTTACGCTGGTCCGTGTTTACTGTTGGCAGAACCCACCGGGATTCCATCACAGTCTGATTGGCAGAAATCCAACAGCCGGCGATCCAAGGCTACATATAGATATCGGCTCAGCGTGCTCATAACCATGCTGAACCACACAGCAAAAACTGCAACTGAACCACATTGCTGTCGACGGCCATGGCTTCTAAAGTTAGGCCTTTCGCCGCGTATGGTCTGGCAGGTCTCGTTTTGTTACTGTTGACTTTGACTTATGGAAGTTCGTCCCAAGGGCGCATCGCTAATCGGCATACCTTTTACTCGCAACACGACAAGCGTGCGGAACCCGACCTGTGTATGCTTATCCTCTGACAACACTGGTCTCGAATGCATACTGATACTTCGTAGCATGGCGAGACACGATTGTGCTTGGTCCTGCCCACCAGAATCCTGCAGTGGCACCTCCGCAACCAGGCACACTTGATGATTTCGCAACCAGCCCTGCTAATGGCGGTCTCCAAAGCAGCGGCTTCGTCGAGACCAACTTGACTCGACGACAGGTCAACAAGCCCGATACTGGCCCACTCTACTGTACAGACGGGCCTTGCGTTGATGACAGGTAGGATTTCCCGCCCTGCTGCTCGAGCTATGCCTTGTGCTAACTGTCTCATAAGCTGCTGCGGCCCAAAAGGCATCTGTGGCTACGGACCGGACTTTTGTGGAACTGGCTGCACGTCAAACTGCGATGCCACAGCCATGTGTGGAGAGTACAGCGAAGATGCAAATATGCCATGTGGGATGAAACTTTGCTGCAGCGCCACGGGTTGGTGTGGAAGTAAGTCATATCGTATCGAGCCATGCAGAATCCGTTCTGACTGTCCGCAAAGCAACCGAGGTCTACTGCAACAACGCGGATCCTTTGCATGGCACGTTGCCTTGTCAGGCCGGATACGGCTCGTGTGCCATCACTGGCAAACCTTCCTGTGCCAAAGGAAGCGGAAGCTCAAAGGGGCGAACCATCGGATACTATCAATCTTGGAACGTGAGGACCCGCCAGTGTAACAGTGTGGCGCCAAAGGACCTTGACACCAAAGGATACACCCATCTGTTCTTTTCCTTCGGATTTATTGACCCAAATACATTCAGTCTTGTTCCTGCGCACCAGGACGACGTCGCCTTGATGAGAGACTTCATCGACCTCTCTAAAAACGGTGGCCCAAAGACCTGGATCGCTGTAGGCGGCTTTGACTTCAGCAACCCGGAGGCGGCGACGCACAAGACTTGGTTCGTATGAACAGCATATACCACTCATCAGCCGCGTGACTGACTTTTCGCAGGAGTCAGATGGTGTCCACGAAGGCTAATAGAGCAGCTTTCATCGCCTCGGCAAAGACCTTCATGGACACGTACGGCTTCTCTGGCATCGACCTCGATTGGGAGTACCCCGGCGCACCTGAGCGAGGAGGCAACAAGCTCGCCGACACAAGAAACCTTTCGCTATTAGTAAAGGAGATGCGAGCCGCATTCGGAACTGCATATGGAATCAGTGTGACACTTGCGCCTGACTACTGGTATCTTCGCTGGTTTGATGCCAAGGCCATCGAGCCTCACGTCGACTTCCTTGGCTTCATGGCATATGGTGAGTTGCTTTCCCTCCGAAAGAAGGTGCTTGCATAAGCTAACAGTTTCAGATCTGCACGGCTCTTGGGATGCGGATGTCAAAGCTCTCGGCAAGAAAGTCCGTGGCCAAGCTGACATTCGCGAGATTGAGGCGAACACCGTTCCTCTGTGGTTCGATGGCGTCGATCCTAGCAAGGTCAACTTTGGACTGGCTATGTATGGCCGCGGCTACACCCTTGCTGATCCTTCTTGCAGCGACCTGCTGTGCCCTTTCTCAGGTCCTAGTATCCCAGCGCCCTGCACCAACTTTGAGGGTGTCATGTCGCTGGTCGAGATCGAGCAGCTAATTAAGAAGCGAAACTTGAAGCCAAAGTTCTTGGAAGAATCACTGATGAAGCAGATTACATGGGACGATCAATGGATCGGATACGACGATGAAGAGACCTTTGCTGCCAAACGAAACTTTGCCGACGGGCTCTGCTTTGGTGGCACGATGATTTGGTCGATTGATTTCCAGGTCCCTGGCTCTGGCGGGTATGTGTATCTGAGACTGTACCACAAATATTCTCCTGCTGACACACTTGTAGGCCCGAAGGTGAGATTGACGCCGTTTACCTCGCTCCTGAGGTCTACGAGGGCACGCCGGCACAATGTACGGGACCTTGCCAATTCGTGTTCCCTCCTCGGCCTCTCGCTTCAACCACTACGATATCTCTTCAGCCTTACACAACATCAATCCAGCTGAAACCCGGAGTCACCACAACTCTGACCATCAAGCCCTCCCCAATCGTCACAGACTCGATCGAGTATTATAACGTCAATGTCACATCCAACCAAGGCACTACAAAAATTACACCGACCGCCAGTCTCACCATCGTTCCTATCACCACGACCATCACGCTAGACGGTGGAGAGACCCAGGTTCGGACGCTCACGCTTCCACCTTGGCCTGCAATCTCCGGCATACCGACTGGAGGTCAGGGCTCTGGAGGTGCCGACCCTACAGCAACGCGTACCAGGACACTAGGCACGGTACCCCCAAGCACCCACGCGGTCTCTGACAAGACTGCAAAGCCGCTTCCTCCAATGACCAAACAACCTTTTCCGACCTTCCCAAGTCTGCCCGTGACACAGACTGGTACCCAGCCGACCAAGACTTGGCCGCCAGAGTGGGAAATTATCCCGGTCGAGTCAGATGTGCCGGATGAGGGCGACGAGGACGACGACGATCCTGATATCTTCTACGTCTCTTGTAAGCTATGGTTCTTTTCCATGTGCATTGACTGGCCCGATTTTGGGATCAAGATCCATGGCTGGAAGTGGAATCTGCCCAAGGGAGTTCATGGACCCTTCCCACCACCGATTCCTCGCATCAAGTTTCCTCCCGGCATCGACTTCAAGGGGACTCTCCCAGTTTGGCCGGCGCTCACAAGGCTCCCGGATGGCACATTCACTCCCCCTCCCAAGCCAGCAAATTGCGAGCCAGCCGAAGCCTCCTTCTGCCTGACCACCAGTGCGTTCGCAACCACCGTGGCCAATGGTGTCACCCGAACCACGGCGACGCAGGTCAAGTCGACGTGCGCCACCGTTACAGGCTGCAATCTACCTGATGTCGAAGCAACCAAGACGGAGAATGCGTGTCAGCTGACTCGTCGTGATGTCGCAATTACTAAACTGGTAGAGGCCACAGGGGTACCCGAAGCACGTGCATTGGAAGAGCGTGCAGAGACGGACTGGAGCTGCGAAAAGCCGGGCTCCGACATGATCATCATTCTGCAGGATCGCTCGAGCGCCACGCAAAGGAACGCCATCAAGGGCGCCCTCGAACAAAGAGACGAGGCATTGAAGAAGGCCGATAAGCCATATGGTCACCATGAAGCGAGATCGAACAAGCTGGGTTATACGGCCTTCTTTTTCGTGAACAGCGTTGGTGAGAAGTCCCTCGAATTCTTGGCTGGGTACCAAGAGCATGTGAGTAGAAGCCATGCTGCGCAACACTTTCAAAGACCACTTACGGGCTGCGCTGACCAGAGTGCTAATCGAAGGTTCAAAACGTTTACTTTGTCAACTCCCAGACTACCGTGCAGAAGCGAGACGATGGTGGCACCGCCGGGAACGAGTCCATCACCTACACGGAACACACTAACTCCTTGCGCAAGCGAGCCATCGATCACGAAGAAACAGACCAGTGGCACTTATCGATGCTTTCGTGGGATGCCAGACTCAATTTTGCCGGAAAATTCACTTTCCCTGGCACGAATGTCGTGCACGATCCCGCAGAGAACAGGTGGTCATCTCAATGGGAGAACTCTGATTCTCTTGGTCGGGGCCAGACTATTTATGTCATGGAAGCCGACTGGCCCTCGCTCGAGAGACTGGAGGTGAGTTGTCCTGAATTTCGTCAATAAGCTCTCCACTGACGCTCGATTGTGCAGCCTGCATACTCACACGCGAAACCTCGGGAGCTATCCCCTACCGCCACCTGGGGTCCGGCTCCAGATGGTGAACCTACCTTCGATGACTCTGATCACGGCTACTTTGTGGCTAGTTATGCTGTGGGCTATGATGTTGGTGTCGCCCCGGACGCAAATTTAGTATTTGTCCGCACCGGGACTTACGGCGGTGTTGTCGCATTTGAGAAGTTTGTGGAAGCGTTTCTGCTCATTGCAGACGATGGCCACAACGATGCTCCTGGTCATGATGAGGGCGTTGTGAACCTATCCTTCGGTGTTCCCATAGGGGATGCAACAGACGAGAGCATCGCAGGCATCTGGTGTAAGTTTCTTTCGCGCAAGCATCGTTTCCCTGACAGCTGGATAAATCGCTGATTTGGGCGGTCAAAACAGGCGAACTCATGGTCAAGATGGAAAGGGATCTGGGCACCTTCTTTGTCCTCGCAGGCAACTACAAAAATAGAGCGGCAGACGCCTATCCAGACGGGTGCATGCAATATCTCCAGGGCGGACTGCTTATAGGAGCAGTAGACCGGAACGGAGAGCCTATAGTGAACACCCCTGGGTGGGAAGATTCCGACGCTTTCGCTCCTGGCTCAGGTCTGCCATATCCCACTGGGGAAGAAGATCGTCTACAGCTTGGAACATCGTACGGTAAGGTGATCATGAGTATTCGATCTTTTTGCAATGCAATGCTGACTCTTTTGCGTGCCTATTTAGCCGCTCCGCTCGTCGCTGGTCTTGTTGCGTACTTCCGTGCTCTCCCCGGAGCCGAGACTGACCCGGCGTCGATAGCCGGTCGAATCAAACGCAATTCGCGAGAGATAGAGTGGTCAGAGGACGCGGTTCTGGTCGTCTGGAACGAGCAAGAGCGCCCTGATGCAGTCTCGGAAGATCAATCATCGGACGACGATCCATGCTCGACCGGCAACAGCGGCCGCAAGAGAGACCTCTACGGCCGTCAGAGTTGCGAGCTTCCTGTCGGAGGGCCCAACCCACGAGGCCCGGTGGTCTCTTACAGACCGGGTCCGCCAGCGCCACTCTGTACCGCCAAGTGTGGAAAGCTTTGTAACGGTTTCTATTGTGTTCCGACTCCTACAGGCACACCGCCAGACTTCGCGTCTCCTACACCGAAGCGTACGACCACTGCTGCCGATACCGCCACTGCGCCCGGAACTGCCAACAACGGCGGAGGCTTCCCGACGCTCCCCTCGAACCCCAGCATAACTGCTCCTCCGGGCCAGGTCTGCCTCTCATCAACCACCGCTGTCGAGTGTAACGGTGGACCGCGCGGAGGAGTCTGCGTGACCTCCACCAAATGCGCAAGCTTTGGTGAGAAACCAACGCCGACCACTACGGCTGCACCCAGCACGAATTCCATTTCCTGCACTCATCGCAACCAGAACCCAGGCCAAGGCATTTACACGGCATACTGCGTGTGTGACCAGTCCACATTCGCAGAGAGTATGAACACCGCGGTGACGCCGCACAACAGCTGTGCTTACACGGAGAAACCAACGAGCACAGCGGCGATCAAGACAGGTTTCGCGCCGACAACGAACACCGATACGTGTCAGGTGTGCACACGCGTAGGGCCGAATCAGCAAGACTGCACCACTCTGTCTAACTGCACCCCAAAGCCTACTACTCCGCCCAGCAGTCCATCTACCCGCTGCATCACCGCACACTCCTATGAAGCCAACTGCCCCCTGCCCGGCGACGGTATGCATGTCACACTTTGGGACGACGGCGTCGAGGTTTGCGATGTCCGTCAAGACCTCGACGAGATTAAGAACAACGGAGAAAAGGAGTTCAAATTCGACTGTGGTGGCGGCCGGTCGGTGACCATGGGCAACAATGGTAGGAAATTGAAGTACGACGCCCCTGATGGCTCCATCTCACTGGATGCGTACAGCTGGCAAGAGGATTGGCATGCCCAAATATGCGCCCTCGGAACGGGTTCGGAGTTCGAGAACGTCTTTGACAATGGCAAGTGTGGCAATTGTCCGGTGCAGAAGCTCTGCGGCTGGGTGGAGAAGTGTTATAAGTTTGATGGAAAGTGCAAGTGAGGTCGGAGGAGGCCATGTTCAGATTGAGGTCCATGTCAATGTTAAAGAACCACATCGATTCTTCGTCAGAAAATATCCTTCGCCGCCATTGCGTGTCGATGTGGCTATAGTTGCCACCGAAACACGTCATTACACGAGCCGCAGATCATATGATCAGCCAATCGACACCTGTCCGTCTTAAGCATGCGACCCAATTGCCGTCATACAAAGGGAACGAAGCAACGTCGGGCGAAACTGTCATATGCGGAAGCTTGGTCACGGTGCGATTATCTATAGATGTGCAGTTCTGCCTGCATGACACGGAGCTGAAGGGCGCGCCCAATTGGGAGATGATTGAATTACGCTGACTGTCATTCGAGGAGAAGTTTAACTACTTTTACAGAATGACCTGTCTGTCCTCAATGTGCCTCGTCGAGGCCGCCGTTCGCTGTGCACTCTTCATCTTCTCAAGTACCTGCAATGGCACATGTGATGTTCATCGGGAACGTGAAAGCCAAGCACAAGTACCTGGTACAAGTCGTGGATGAACACCATGTCCTCCAGTGGGATGTCCTCGAGGTTCTCCATGCTGGAGAGAATGGCAAGTGCACGCTCCCCGTTCTCGCGTAATTTCTCGGTCCCATCCGGGACCGTGGCCTTCTCCGAGAACTTGGCCTCTTCCTCGTCAGTAGTAAGGCGCCTGCTGCACTGATTGAAACGAGCCGGTACACCCTCTTGAAGGTTCAGGTATTCCACGCTGCTCATAACCATCGCACGGCAACAGTCGATCTGCTCCTTGCAGAAGCGCAGGCGGTCTGTAGATAAATTAGCAAGATGCACCCTTTCGATCGAAACATTGACAATACATACATTTCTGTTCTTCGAGATCGGATTCCATGTACTCTTCCAAGATAGCCGCGGCACGACGACGGTCGCGCTTTGAGGAACCTCCCACCGTACGAGGTGGAAGGCGGTTCGGCTGGTGGATGCTCTGCTCGGAGCTGTTCGGGGAGGACTCCTCGATTGCCTCATAGTCGCTGACGGACTCGACTTTCTCGGGTACATCGTGCTCGTGGATGCCACCGCCCCTCGCCTCAGGCTTGGTGACTTTTTCCGCCATGCTGTAGATTGCTCGGGTGGATTGCGTGAGAGGGAGAGAGCGGAGCAGTGATGCGCCTACTTGCGGTACCTCAACGTGGGCAGAGTAAGGTTGTTGTGCAAGCGCCAGTCGAGTGTAAAGTTTACAAGGTTGGATCGAGGGAAAGAGAGAACAGGGTCAGAGGCGTCAACTTTCGTCGATGCCGCGTCTGCGGTGATTGTGGAGGTGGTGGTGGTGATGGTGAAGTGGAGGAGGTTGTAATCGCGGGAGGCGAAATCTTGCAGATGCAAAGTCGTTCACATGCTGCGACTTGTGCTTGCTGCGTGACTGTGTTTGTCGTTGTGGCGAGCCGCAGAGCACGTGCTTTCATGTGAAAGTCTGCGCCTTCACCACAAACAAACACCACCTGCTTCTATGCGTGTGTGCCTGACTTTTTGCCTTGTTCTTCGCTCCCTCGATCCGACCTTTGCCGCATAAGAAGGGACAAATTTTCGTTCTTCTCTCACCATCAGTCCATGTCTGCTGTGTTGCACCCTTACTGCAAAGAAGGGGTTAAACCAAGACTGACATCTTCTTCACACCACCTTACACGACCGAGCAGCACGCGGATATCCAGCAGCCGCCAGCTACCATTCCCAACATGACTGCTAGTGGCGGCGAGGGTGCGCCCGAACAAGGCCGCGAGGGCAAAGGCAAGGACAAGGCCAAGGAGGCGAAGCTACCAGTCAGACTAAAGCCATCTACGTTGAAGGGCGCAACCACTGAGTATTCCTCTCCTTTTGGTGCCGCTGCCATCAATGACGATGCTCAAGAAGACTCCATGGACATCGATGCGTCCGTTTCCTCTACCTCTCTCGACCAACAGGCGACTCCTAACAGCGATGCAATCTCGCAAGCGATTGTTCCCGTGCAGCCCAGCGCATCCAGCGCACATGACGATGCGCAGATTACCAAGGCCGTCGCTGCTAGCACCAATGCATCCGCTCGACAGGGTGGCCAGTCCGTCACACAGCCCGTACAGCTTGATGCATCTGGCGCGCAAGACAATATGCGGTCCGCTACCGCTGGGTTCTCCAACAGCAGTGCACACTCGGAGCAGGCTCAACAGTCCGTTGCGCCTGAAGATCAGCTGATTCGGCTCGGCGAGCCAGGACCTCTCTTCCGCAGACCTCCAGGTATGTACAACTATACCTTCTATCTATGTGACGTCGCTAACATGTACTCTTCAGCGAATGGAGCCCACCCGATCTTCGTATTCCGCCCCTGCATCGATGACATGCTGGAATGTGCAGGTTTCGTGTCAAAGGATACTGCGAGAGTACACGATGTGTTCGACAGACTGGAAAACCGTGGCTATTATGATCTGCCGGGCGCAACCCAAGACGGGCTGGTCGCCCTCGAGCGCGCTCGCACCCGGTACGCCACCGAAAAGGGCGAGGGTGATGTCCAATGGCTGGAACAATTCTTCTTCTCCATCTCGAACCGGGCGCTGTGGGCGATTGAGTGGCTCCGTAACGCACCCGAGGCTCATTATGTCCTCTTCCCACAAGACCGACAGCAGGACTCACATCGAATCGAGGTGCTCCAGAAGCTCATCGACGCGTTTTTTGCGTACATGAAGGCTATGCACATGATGTCTTCAAACCGTAACCGTTTGCAGAAGATGCTCTTCAAGCGTTGATAGCACAAAAAAGCGTGGTTCGGAGACGGAGACGTAGTGCATGGACCAAATGCGGAGTTGGGAGGTTATGCGCGCCAATGAAGGTGTTGTGGTGAGGCGAGATTGAGGTTTGGATTGACAGGTTCGCTGCAACTAGAATCGAATCCAAACGTGTTGTTGAATGAATGTCCGTGTGGCCAAGTGTTTGTTTGTGAGACTCTTACATTATTGAAATGTTGTTGGCGCGCGCAATGTTCTTCTCTATTGAAGTCAGACCAGCTGTAGTCTTTGCTAAGCCTTACCCCTTCCGGCCCGCCGGACTGTACTGTACTGCATCCTTATCTCGTTCCGAGTCCCGACATCACGGCTGCCCTATATTTTCCCAACACCAAACCGCGAATTATCAGCGCCTGTTTCACTTTCGCTGATGATTGCAAGGTCTACTAGTAGCATTGCTCCTCTTCAAATACACGGTATTGCTTTCACAACTGACTTTGCCCACTGTAATCGGCGCTCGAAATGAAGCGCTTCCTGTCCGCTATTCTGTTTTGATCGGGGAAGAGTAGCACAAAAGAGAAGCAATCAGCAGAAGAGAGTGCAATAACACAAGAGACGCTAGAGTCGGGTCATGGACAAGAAAGCATATCAATTTTTCTACGCGATACAGAAGAGCAGACGCGCGGTGATAGCATGAACACTATAATTAGAATCTCGCCAGCCACTGACCGGTTCCGACGAGTTTCATCAATTTCCAATTGTTCCTGTCGACATGCCAATGAGAGAGGAGTCTGGGCGCACAGCATACCATATCATCAAAGGTAGCAGGTAAAGATGGTGGCGCAGCAGGTGGGGAAGGCTTAGGGTTTCATTCCGCTTTCCTGCGTTCACTGTAATCATCAACCTCACCGACATCGCTGTTCCTCATGCTTCAACAATCGAAACAACAACCTGCAGCCGAATTCTAACTCTCGAATCATCCGCATTACAATGTCACTCCCGAAGAAGAATCCGAGAAGACGTGGCTGTGACGGTGCGATGGCAAGCATACACTCGTCGAGGGCATGTCTGTCTAACATAAATGTGTAGACGAGTGTCTGCGCCGCATCGCCGCACGTTTGTGTTTGCTCGAAAGCCATACTCAGCCAACTCTAGGTCGTCCGGCTGATAATGCCACTGAGTTTGGTAGTGACTCTGTCCCCGAAGATGCGCGGACTTCATGCCGCGACACTGCTTCCGCTTGCTGTGGTGCTGGCAAGAAATCCTCCTGCGAGACTGCTGAGGAAGATGACTGCTGCGAAAACCCTCCCGTGATTGCCTCTACCTGCTGTCCTAGCGATAAACCGAAGGACCCTTGTGACACGGAGCCCAGCGTCGACATCTGCAAAGAGAGCGCTTGCTGCAAGAATGCCATCACCAAGCGTCAAGCCGACATCAAAAAGACCGGTAATTGCGACACAAGTACCCGTGGATCTGTTGATACTCTTTCCGATTGTAGCGACGAGTGTTGCGAATTTGCCGGCGAGCCCGATACCATCCTGAGCTCTGGTGCTTGCAGCAGCCATCTGTTCAAAGCGTTCGAGAGATTCGAAGCGCTGATCCGACAGAGCAAATGCATCTGCCGTAGCGTTGTCGAGCAGCTCGGATTTTGCTGCTGCGCGCTTGCTTCCAACGGACAGGTAGCGACTGGCCGTGTGTGCACTGGGCACACAAGCCCGCGAATCGGAAAGCAAAAGACGAAGGATCTTCAACCCGCTAAAGCTCATTGTCGTGACGGTTGCTGCACCGGTTCAAAGGAGAGTGAACGCGACGTCTCTTTGATGGCCGCTGGAAGAGACGACTGCAATGATGGATGCTGCATCGAAACCAAGCAGGACAAATGCAAGGCACCAGGCCAAGATCTGGCATGTGGCGGTGCTTCCACAACATGCGCCGAGAAGGTAAACACTTGCGGCGACAAAAAATCTGAGCGGCAGACTGCCGCAAGTATCATCGACTGTGGCATAAACTCTGATATGGAACGCGGTGCAGCGCACGAGCATGTCGTTTTGAGTGTCTCAGGCATGACCTGCACCGGCTGCAGTACCAAGATGCGAAACGTGCTGGATGCGTTGCCTGGTCTGTACAAGCCGGAAGTAACATTCGTGTCCGGGACTGCAGCATTCGAGCTGGACAGCAATGTGGCAAAATTGGATGAACTGCTCCCACTCATTGAGCACAGGACCGGGTTCAAGTGTTCACGCATCCTCGAAGGACATCAACGATTGGACCTACAAATGACTCCACAGGCGGCGAAGCGGCTGGAAGAGTCATGCCACGAGGGGATTGTCTCTATCACCAAGACGAAACAGAAATTCTATCGTATCACTTACAATCCTCTCATCGTCGGAGCTCGAGACTTCGTGCCGCCCGGAACAAGTCTTGCCCCGCCGATCGCGGATTCTGCGATAGCAAAAGATAACAAGCGACTGTTACAAATGACTTGGTATACCATAGTAGCCGCAGCGCTTACAATCCCGGTCGTGGTCCTCAATTGGGCCCCAAATCCAGTGCCAGCCCGAACCCGAGGCATAATCTCCCTCACCCTGGCTACATGTGTCCAAGCAATTGCGGTGCCAGAATTCTATACCCAAGCGATCAAGTCCCTCGTGTTCAGCAAGGTCATCGAGATGGATATGCTGGTAGTCATCAGCATCACTGCAGCCTACGCATACAGTGTCGTGGCTTTCGGTCTTTCGCAGGCCGGAATTGACTTGGAACAAGAACCTTTCTTCGAAACAAGCACCTTGCTTATCACTCTGGTGCTTTTCGGTCGCCTCATCGCTGCTATTGCTCGCGTGCGTGCTATTCGTGCTGTTTCTTTGCGCTCTTTGCAAGTCGACATGTCTTTACTTCTCCATCCTGACGGCCAGACAACTGAGATAGACAGCCGCCTTCTTCACTTCGGCGACGTCGTTGTCGTGCCTGCGCACTCTCGTACCGTCACCGACGGCGTCGTTGTTTCCGGTATCAGCGCAGTAGATGAGTCGATGCTCACAGGGGAGGCCATACCCGTTACGAAACAGCGCGGCGACACTGTTATCGCTGGGACCGTTAACGGCGAAAGTGTCTTGCACGTCCGAATCTCGCGCCTGCCGGGTGCGAACAGTATCAGTGACATCGCCAAGTCTGTCGAAGACGCACTCGGAGCCAAGCCACGGGTTCAAGACCTTGCCGATGCGATTGCGTCGTGGTTCGTACCGGTCGTGGTGGCTGTCGCGATTGTCGTCTTTGCTATCTGGATTGGCATCGCGCTTGGGATCCGGCACGAAAATGGGGGCGGTGCAGTTGGTACGGCCATCACCTACGCTATCGCTGTACTCGCTGTCTCATGCCCTTGTGCGCTAGGACTCGCTGTGCCGATGGTCCTTGTGATAGCCGGAGGTGTTGCCGCACGTCAAGGCGTGGTTATAAAAGCGGCCGACGCCACTGAGCGAGCTTTCAAAGTGACAGATGTCGTCTTTGACAAGACCGGTACACTGACCAAGGGAGATCTCCACGTTGTGCGACTGGAGGCGTTGAGCGACACGATTACCACGGATGAAGCGCTTGCTTTAGCCAAAGCACTGGTAAAAGACGACAGTCACCCGGTGTCTAAAGCCATCGCTGCTCATCTGACCGAACGAAGCTCGGGTACGATGTCTTTGGACCATGCAAAGTCGATCCCTGGCTCAGGGATTCAAGCAGTCTCCAGAAGCCGCATTGTGAAAGCAGGAAACCCTTTCTGGCTCGGTATGGATGAATACTCTGTGGTCGCCGAACTGCTCCACCGAGGCATGACCTGCTTCTGCATCAAGGTCGATGAAGTTCCAGTCCTAGCCATAGGACTCGAGAGCAAAATCCGTGACGAAGCAAAAGCGGTCATCATCGCGTTGCAGAACCGCAACATCAAGACCCACGTTGTCAGCGGCGACCACGCTCGCGCTGTGGAAGCCGTCGCCCTCTCCTTGGATATAGAGCTCTCGAACGTTGCTTCTCGCCACTCGCCATCTCAAAAGAAAGAGTACGTTAGCGCCCTCCAAGCAAACGGCAAAATCGTCCTGTTCTGCGGCGACGGCACCAACGACGCCGTTGCGCTCGCCCAAGCAAACGTCGGCGCACAACTCGGCTCCGCTTCTGATGTCGCTGGCGCTGTTGCGGACGTCGTGTTGCTACGAGGTCTGGACGGTATGCTGGTACTGCTCGACGTCTCGAGACGCGCGTACGTGCGCATCGTTTTCAACTTCGTCTGGTCGGCCGTTTACAATATTTTCGCTATCTTACTAGCTGCGGGTGCGTTTGTGAAATTTCGGATTCCGCCGGCGTATGCTGGGCTGGGAGAGATCGTGAGCGTGGGACCTGTTATTCTGGCTGCGGTATCTATGTTGCTATACGGTAGCTAACAGCATTAGGCCGTACTACTATGGCCCGGATTACGTAGCCTTGGGGGCAGTCTGAGTAGAACTAATTAAGCAATCGACCAATCAATCAATCAATCAATCAATCAATCAATCATTCGGTACCGCGACTCCTTCGCGCCTTGATTGTAGTTTAGCAGAAACTTGCAGAATCTGCGTCTCGGCTCTACTGACAGTCGGGACGATATATAGGGCTCTCCGGATTTCCTTACTCTTGGGTTCTGTAGGGCTGTAGAACATTCCACAGACCCCTTGGACCGAGCTCGCTCGGCGGTAACACTGCTCGCTGCCCACTTGTACACCCTGTTGCGCTCTGCAACTTCTCAACCCATCGCAGCGATGCCCAAGTCCAATACTGTCAGCAGACCGGCATCGCACAGCGGCGCAAATGACGACAACGTGCGGGCATTTGAAGCTGCTTGCAGCGCTAATGATAGCCAGCGTCTGTGAGAGATTCTTGATAGCGGCTCTGTCACTAGAGCCAATGCGACTGAATGCCTCGACAGGACCGTGGCGAGACTGTCGCTCATGCGCATGCTATTGGAACATGGCGCCGACCCTGCAGTTTGTGCCACTCTGCGATGCATGAAGCGATCTATCGATCTGGTGAAGCTGCTTGTGGAATTTGGATATGACATCAAGATCAATAAGCATTATATTCTGCAGTATGCCTTGTTCCGCTTTTTTTTTTCTTTCTTTGAGAGAGACAATAGACAAGACAGCTGACTCGCATCAGGGATTATACCGACTCTCGAGAAGCCATCGACTGGCTGCTTGATCACGGCGTCGATATCACCCAAACAGACCACGAGCGCAATGATAGTGGTTTCCGACCAGGCCAGTGCTATGACTACAGCCTCAAGGTCCTCAACAACGTAGCTGCAAACGGTGATATCGCTTTTTTCGACTACCTGGTCGAACGGGGAGCAGATCCCAATCGGTGCTTGGCACTTCATTGTGCTTCGAAGTGCAAAGATTCGCAAACGACAGTAGCAATGATAGACCACCTTCTCGACGTACACTACATGGATATCGAAGCCAACAACGAGGACTTGCGGGATTTCTTCCATGCAGCGGGAGACAGCGGGACACCACTGAAATGCGCAGTCTTCTACAATAACCTAGCCGCCCTCACCAGACTGCTTGAGCGCGGCGCAGATCCCAGGAAGGCACTCTTTTCGGCAATCGATAGTTTCCCTGCGTCGCCTTGGCTACCAGCTATCGCACCACTGTTGCAAGCGGGCGGAGGTCCTAACGATGCCTTCGCGTATGCGGTGGATAATCTGAATCTTGAAGCTGCGAAGATCTGCTTAGACAAAGGTGCTAACCCAGCCAAGGTGCTGCGAATTCAGCAGATTAAAGCGGGCAAGAAAGCATCAGGATCATTTGACAGATTTACGGATGAGGAACTAGGCGACGGAGGCTTCTCTTCAGATGATGACGATGAGCTTGCATTGGAGAGGAAGAAGATGAGAGAGTTCGTAAGCTCAGCGTGTGACGCTCAGAGCGCGCATGCAGCGATGAGCTAGTTAGCCAAGATCTGTATCATGGTCTTGGTATTTGTACAATATCTCAAGACTAGCTCTCAAGGACCGATCTGTCCTTCGAGCAGGCTTGATAATTTTCAGAGACATCTGCAGCTCTGGCCCTAACCCCACCGAGATCCATCGGACCATGGTCGAAGCAAAGACTCAACCAGAGCCTTCGTCGATGTCTGGGCGCCCTCACCATTGCTGTTGACGGCGAGATCAGGAAGGCTGCTAATGATTTGGAAGCAATGGGAGTCTTTCTTGCGGAAGGCCTCAAGAGGACTACGACGGTCACCGCTACTACGAACCCTCTGGTACGAGGTCTCAGATGATCGATTACAACACATGGTTCTGGTCACCCTACGCGCATTTCTTGACGACCTCTGAAGGCCCAGGTAACCGGAATACTCCCTATGGTGCCAGCGATAACCTTGATCCTGCACAGACGATACCGAACTTTGTATTTGGCAATCGGAAACACCACATCACAAGCTTCTGGGGACTCACCGCCTTGGGAATGGGGCGGCGCTGGGAATTACATGAGTGTAGAAGATCTGATGGCTGCCATGCAAGATGGTGACGGTGCGCAGGCTAGTGCCGTTTCATTCAATCATCTACGCTCGTTCCTGGTGGCACGGCGTACGGCTCCCATGCTAAGAGTCTCGTCGCCGCCATTGCCGATCACAGGCAAGGCCCATCAGATGACGTTGAGGCAAAATCGATAATTCAGGTGAGTCTTGTTGTTGGCGTGAATATAATGGCGGCATCATCAGTGCAGTTTTGCTTGATTGCTCTCGGCATGCTGTAGCATGGTTTTGGTCGAAGTAGCTGGCGTGCTGACCAAGAAGAACCTTAGGATCATCACCGTCTCGCCCCTACGCAGATTAATCCGCTGGGGTCGCGTCCATACAGTCTCACGCGCCGAAGAAACAACCTCTCGATGAGCCGGTAAGTGATGAAAAATTTGTGGACTTAATCGATAGGATCTCGAAATCTTTAGAAGATGAGATCCCAATACAACCAGGCGGGCGACGACCAACTAAGCAGCTGGCAGGTAAGCTATGCCACGAGGCGTGCACACTTGACGCACCTCAGGGTGGGCAGCGAATCTGCGCTCAACAGCAGAGGTAGGTACAGTCAAAACAACAAGTAAAAATGACTTCAGTTCCTCAAGTGCTTAATAAAATGCCAGTATCTAATCTCAACTGTTATTTGATCAGTAAGAAAGTGAACTATTATGAATGAATGCGCCCATGTTGTTTCTTTTCGTTTGTCTTATCGAGATAATTGGTATCGCGCTCTCGTTATCAACCCATGTGCAAACAAAGGCCCATGACGCCATCCGTCCGGCGAGATTGCGCCGTACGCCCATACCAACCCTTGAACATGAATCTCCACCACAGTGCATGACTTACCACACTGCCAGGAGACCCAGAACAAAGTACTGGCAATCAGTATGCGAGTCCGACGAGTCTACAATAATGCAGCCATGTACGCCTGCCTGGCAAAGTATCACAGTCACTCTACCATCTTTTCATCGACATTGCTGCGTGCTGCTTGGAGTACCATACCCGTAGATCAACAACACTCCATCCATATATACATACAACCCGCCTGCCTCCTGACGGCATAAACGACAACGCGAACCATGTCCACTCCACAACAACACCGCATCCTTATCATCGGCGGCGGTCCCGCGGGCGCCACAGCAGCCTTCTTCCTCGCCAAAGCGAACTTCCAAGTCACCGTCGCCGAGCGCTCGACGAACAAATTTGCCTACGGGCAAGGCATCGACATCACCGGCCCAGCAATCCCAATCGTGCAGAAAATGGGCATCTACGAAGAAATTAAATTCAAAGTCACGGGCGAAGCGGGCTTCGCCCTCCTCGACGACGAGGGCCAGACGATAGCTGCGGTTGGCACGACGAAGGACAAGAAAGGCCTGAGTCTGACGCAGGAGATTGAGATCATGCGCGGCGACCTCACGAAGATCCTCGCCGATCGCGCGAAGGAGGATGAGAGGGTAGAGTTTCGCTATGGCTGCACCGTGGCCGAACTGCACCAAACCTCCCACTCCGTAATAGCCCTCCTCAGCGACACGAACCAGCACGAAACCTTCCACGCCGTAATCGGCGCCGACGGCCTCATGTCGCGGACACGCAAACTCACGTTCCCTCCTGAAATCCTCAAAGACAGCTACAAAGCCCAAGAGCAATACACAGCCTTCTTCTCCATCCCGCACTCGCCCTCCGACATCCCCAACGCGCGCCTCCAGCACGTCCCGGGCGGCAGAGCAGTTCTCATCCGTCCCACCTCGCTAACCTCGCCAACCCGCTCCTCCTGCTACATGATCTCCACGGGCCCCTCTCCCGCCCTCCAAGCCGCTCTCTCCCAATCGCAAGAACAGCAAAAAGCCCTCTTCGCCTCCCTCTTCGCCACATTCCCCAGCAACACCGGCGCGCGCGTGCTGCGAGGGATGCGTGAGTCTCAAGACTTCTACCTCGCGCAGACCGCGCAGATCAAACTGCCCGCCTGGTCGACCGGGCGAGTCGTGCTCACCGGCGACGCGGCGTACTGTCCTTCGCCGCCGACGGGAATGGGAACCGTGCTTGCGATCCTCGGGTCGTATGTTCTAGCCGGCGAACTTGCGCGCAGCCCTTCTGATCCGCAGGCGGCGTTCGAGAAGTACGAGGAGAGGTTGAGGGGTTACGTGGAGAAAGCGCAGTATGTGCCTTTGGCTGGGTATTTGCCGGCGCTGGGGAATCCGCAGAGCGCGCTTGGGGTGAGTGTGTTGAGGTGGGTGTTTTGGGCGATTGCGTGGAGTGGGGTTTGGAAGCTTTTCAGTATTAAGCAGGGGGATGATAGATTCGAGGTGCCGGAATATGAGTTTGGGGGTTAGTGAGTGGTTACCTTCTCACCTTTTATGGCCATTAGGAGCGGTTCGCCTGTGACATGATGAGTTTGTCTGTCAGAAGATGCAGTCCAATGAGGAGCCTGGTATAAATCGTGTTTCATGTGTGCGTTATGTAAAAGGGTATCATTCTAGCACTCCAAAGTCATACAGACGACAAAGAAAAAAATGAAACGGAAGAAAGAGAAATCCCCAATGCTAAGAATACAAGGCGTAACGCTCAGGGTCAAACTGCAGCGCCAGCCAGAAATGCAGTGCAATGAGCAAAGTCCAGGGATGAAGATCGCAAATCCAGATTATGCGTGGCCTGCTGGAATTAATCTCCTTGCGATATACTGGAGATCATTATACTTTCAAGCAAGATGCGGCGTACTAGGCACGGCTCTTCTCGGCCACCTCTGCTGCCCAGGCAATCTTCTCTTCTTTGAGCTTTCTGCCTACGTACCAGAAAGTGCAAAGCGTCCAGACGCCAGCCCAGATGAAAGGTGCAGCCCAGCCGATGACATATCCGGCCTCAGCGTTGATGGTGAAAATCAGGATAGTACAAAGAGTGGCCATTGCCATAGCACCGATGCTCCAGAAAAGACCGAGACGACGTAGCATGGTGCGGAAGACGTGGCTGGCTTCGTAGCGGCGGTTGAGAGCTTCGCGGTACTCGGTACCTCCGCCACCGTCGACACCGACGATGTCTTCAATCATGGGGTAGATTCCTGGGCGGAGTTGCGCGCCTTTGGGAATGCTGGAAATGCGGCATGGTGCGCGGATCTGAAAGTATCGGCCGATGTCGATTAGGAGGAGTTCCACGGCGAAAGTGTAGAGCATTGATGGGACTGGCATGGCGACGAGGCGGAGGGGAGGGTTTTCGCGGACGGTGCCACTGTGAAATGAATTAGCAATGGAGATATTATGCATAAAGGAAAAAAGATACTTACATGACTAGCTCGAGCATGATGATGACCCAGCCAATAGTGTAGTGCCAAAGGAACCAGTCAAAGTACCAGCGTGGAGCACCAGTAGGGCGACAGGTGCTGTCTTTCTTCCAGAGAGCCCAAGAACGAAGGAAGTATTCAAAGATGGCAATACCGCCAATTGCAGCAGTGACGATTGAAAACACGGTGTTTGCCGACATTGTGCCATCTTTATGGACAGAATACCATAGGCCAAAGTAAAGTCCGATAGGCATAAGTACACTGTCGATGATGACAAAGATCCAGAAGAACCATAGCTTCCGTTTCTTCGACCGCAAGTCGTAGGGCAAGGCTGGTGGTTCTGGTTCGAAAGCAGGGTCTGATGTCATGGTGTCGACCGAAGGAGGGCCCTCGTCTTCCACCTGGCTGTGTCGCTCTACGATCGGCAGCTCCGGCTCGTTCGGTCGGTGTCCTGCTGCAGGCGTACCCCCGGCAGTCTGATTTGAAGACCTCCGCCTGGTCATTGTGATAGAAGGTCTTGAGTATGGACCATCATAGCGTCTGTCGAAGTCGTCACTCGGCCTGGGAGCGCGTGACATCTGCGTGCTTTTACGTGGGAGACCGACACCTCCAGGGGACTTGTTGCCATTGGTATTGTCCGCATCCGCTACACCGGGCTCGCTGTGTCTTCTTTCAGGGATGGCGATGGCCAAAGGACTTTGAGGATTCTGGGCGGCATTGTGTTGTACAGACTTGCTTTTCTTGTCTTTTATGACGGCCGGCTCGGAAGAGTGTCGCGTTTTGTCATTTGTGGAGTCATGAACGAGATGCGGGACTTCAAAAGGTCCGTCGTGCCTCTGATCGAAGTCGTGCTGTTTAGGTTCGTCGACCAAATCTTGTTTGAGGTCGTCCGGCATGGCTGAAGGCGTGTCTGCGCCAGCGATTCCTTAGCAGTCCCGGCGCTTGGCTCGCCGCGACCGAATACAGGCTCCGAGGGGTCCCGGTAGATCAAGCGTTTGTTGGCGGGGACAGGGAGTGGCTGCTGATGTTGCTGCTGGTGGTGTCGCAAAGGGATTGTTTGGATATATGTCGAGGTCGAGGTCGGGAGGAGGAGAAGTTGGGGTTGGATGGACATAAGCAGGCCGTTCCCCGGTTGCAGTCGCAAGCAGTCCACAAAAGTTGGAGGCGAAGTTAGAATGCCTGTTGGACGCTACCGTTGACTTCCCGCGCCCAAGCAATCGTGACGATAAGCACAGGCGAAGAGTGAGGCGTGCAGCAAGAAAGGGTCTGGGCGCGCGGCGTGGCAGAGAGCACAACGTCATCATCGATCGAGAGGCGTCTCGCCAAGCATACAAGCATATTTGTGACCTCATCTCAATATATGCAACAACAGCCCCTGAGGATTGACGTATAGGCGAGAAGGTGTTCTAACACTATATTTGTCCTGTAATTGCTTATCCCTAGGCGCTCAGTTCACCAGTGTTTTGCGCGCAGCATGTCTAGATACTACGGCATGTTCCAGACTTCTGACCACGTGCTCATGGCCTAGAAGTCCTTTGTCGCCGTGACCAAACAGAGACTACTGCGCCTGCGCCTCCTACCAAGACCGCGGCATGACCGGCCTGCATCCTCCATGTAATCCCATCCTGCTTATTGTGCATTGCTCTTATCACACAACCGCCTGAGTAAGCATGTAAGAGCAGCCGTCTCTCTCCGCGCGCCGCCTCAGCCATGCGCTTCCTCACCTCCCTAACAAACGTCCTGCTCTCAGGCCTCGCATCCGCAGCTGTACACGTACCTGTCGATCACCAGGTCCCACTTCTCCAACATGCACACACAAACCGCTCTGTCTCCGCCAATCTCTTCACCGAGCTCGAAGAACTAGCCCGCGTCGTAGACATCACCTACTGCGTCGGCCTCACCGGCCTGGGCATCAGCGAGCCCTTCTCGTGCCTCTCGCGATGTAAAGACTTTCCCAAGTTCGAGCTGATCACTACATGGAACACCGGCCCTCTGCTGAGCGATAGCTGCGGCTACATCGCCCTCGACCACGGCAAGAAGCGCGTCATCGTCGCGTTCAGAGGCACGTACAGCATTGCCAATACTGTCGTAGACCTCAGCACCGTGCCGCAGGCCTACCTTCCTTACCCAGGCGACGGCAGCGACTACGACGATGCGCAGACTCTCTTGGGCGTAGGCAAAGAATTCGTCGAGGGTATCACTGGACAAGATGTAAACGACACTGACGAACCACCCAAATGCGACAACTGCACAGTCCACATGGGCTTCCACGCCTCTTGGGTCCACACCCGTCCACACATCTTGCCAGAGCTGGAGAAAGCAAAAGCCTACTTCCCATCCTACCAACTCACTCTCGTCGGCCACAGCCTCGGGGGCGCCGTAGCAGCGCTCGCCGGTCTAGACTTGCTGGCCAGAGGCTACTCGCCGCAGATCACCACGTTCGGCGAGCCTCGCATTGGGAACGTCGCTTTAGCCAAGTACCTCGATTCGCGATTCAATCTTGACAACGACGTCCTTGACAACGACACCCAATCGCGATACCGCCGCGTCACGCACGTCGACGACCCCGTGCCTCTCCTCCCGCTAAGCGAATGGGGCTACGCCATGCACGCCGGCGAGATCTTCATCTCGAAACCAGCGCTGTCGCCAGATATCGCTGATGTCGCGCACTGCAAAGGCGACCACGATGGAAAGTGTATTGCTGGGCAGGACGCGACTGTCAACGTCGATGATCCAGTTTTGCGAAAGCGAGACCTGCTCGGTTCCGTGAAAGATGAGATCTCTGATTTGAAGACAGAGCCGTGGGGCATTCCGTCGCGGTATAAGCTGTGGCAATTATTCTTCGCGCATCGGGATTACTTTTGGCGGTTGGGGCTGTGTGTGCCGGGAGGTGACCCGCTTGGTGGCGGAGGAAAGTATGATGAAGCAGAGTAGTTTGTTTTTCTAGGTAGGCCTATCAACACAATTGTGCATGTACAGTTTCTTTGTGTGAATCCCGTAGACACAGAGAGATGCTTGACGTTCATGCACCGGCGCTGGTTTCTGGAAAACAATCGAACAACCGGCGTTACCACCTACTACCTGTGATACAGTAGTATATTGATACCACACTAGAAATAACCTAATGTCCTTCCTTTTGCTCTTGTGCAATCTTCGTGTTATCATGCAGTATTTATTGATCAATTTTTCCATCTCAGCCGACGATTCAACATTTCCCCTCGATCGAGAACAATTGAAAGCTGTATGATTACGTTGACCACTGGGACAAGCACGGACAGATGGCCGAGTGGTTAAGGCGCTAGCTTTAGGTACATTAAGCTTAAATCGCTAGTTCGAAAGAGCATGGGTTCGAACCCCATTCTGTTCACCATCCTTTTAGTAATTTGCACTTAGGCTTTTGTTTTGTTCCAGGTCGTTCATATGACAAAGGAAAGTACAGGCTTAGGGAAATATGAATTAACAGAATTGGACGTTTCGAAACAACGCAGAACCAGGATTGAACAACTTGTCACTGGTATCATTAAACTTGGAACGGCTTTGAACGATCTCAACTGGTTTCGGGAGGATTGTGGACGATTGTAAACGACGAGAAAGAAACGAGAAAGACTTGTCGACCGTCTTGAATCGATATTTACCAGGGGCAACAATTCGTAGAGACATGACTGAATGGCTCACATGGAAGACATACTCTTGCCTACATTACAAACACTGCTTTTGTACCCACTCGCCTTACAACTGAGAGAGTAGACCAGTTGCCTAGAGTACAATCTTTCCTTTTACAAGTATAACCCAATGCACCAAGACTTCAAGTTTTGACTCATTCAGACAATGTAAGTGTCGCTAAAGATGCATCCGATCGGGAACTTGGGAAACTCTCAGTTCAGCCCCAAGACCGTCAATACCTTCATTGCTATCAGCGGCTGGAATGCAGTGAATATACCAGATGCTAGAGTTTTTGGTCGCCGAAACCTTCACATCAAATATACCCACGCTGTCCGAGGCTTCATATAGAGATATATGACTTTCTCGCCCGTGTTTCCCTGCTGACGTCCTAGGATCAAACGCCATGCGCTCCAGCAAACCGTCCATAAATCGCTCTCTCCGCCTCCAACTCCTCCTCCGCCCCATCCGCACCATCCCAAGCATCCCACAGCGCCTGCTCCAACTCCCTCACACCCTCTCTCAACCGCCTCTTATCCAAATCCCCAGGCCACCCAGCCCCTTCATAAACCATCCTCTTAGCCCAATAACAATTGTGATCCTCCCTCGCACTCCTGATATCACTCGCAAATCTCTCCTCCGCTTTCTCCAGCGGCAGACTTTCCACGAGCTCCAATCGTCGCTTTTCAGGCTCTTCACTGCTAGGCGGTACTGTCATGCCTAGAAATCGATCCTCGTCTCTCAAGGGGATCCATTCGAATGTCTGGAGATTTTCGACTCCAAGCCCCGAGGAGAGTCTTCTACGGACGTGGCGGCTGCTTCGAGTTCTTGTGTGGTTGGCGAGTACATGTCGAGCTCAGCTGCCTTCCCTGCAAGAACCAGGGTCAATCGCTGTGCGTCAACGTTTGAACAATGCGGTAAACCATACTGCTCCTGGCGTCATATATCAATACATGGTGGTCCCTGTTCGCGCCAGAGAACAGAAGAATAGCCCACGACGGCAGCAGGACTTCGCCTCCCTCCTCGGCATATCCAAACAAGCGCTCTCCGCGGTCAAACGCATCCGCTCCCTTGTAGAGGTATGACACCGGCTGGCTATGCAGAGTGACGGTGGATTCGTCTTCTATGAGCCCTGCGACTGCATCGGTGACGTACGGCAGGAACCGCAGGACTGCCTGCGCGTCTGGCGTCAGAAGGGCCGAGTGCATTGCGACAGTGGCGAGCGGAGTTCGAGCATCGCCCGTGTGGGGCGGAAACTGAACCTCGTCTTCTCTGAGGTAGTCTCAGGCGAGGAGCGTGCGGTAGTAAGTGTTCATGCCAGAAATGAGTGTCCGCATGCTTGGTCTGGATGTGCGATATATCCGAAAGGCTGGCCATGATTGGCGCTGTTGAGCTATTACGGCATTCAACGATGGAGCTGGCGGGCACAGAAATTGATGCGCAAAAGGCACGTTGGGAGGATTTTCTTTCGTCGTGAATCCATTGCTTGCGTTCGTGGTGGCCGTGTTGTCACGCTATCCGAGCGAGATTAAAGACGTTCAGCGATCCGGGAAAGCCTTGGGGATGAGTGGGGAGTGCTACGGATGACAACAGAACTGTGCAAGAGATGACAGGAAGCCTTTTCTTGGGAACATTCTGAGCGAATTTTGCGAAAAAGCAGAGCTGGTTTGCACCACCCATTTCTTTGATTGATCGATCGATCAAGTCCATATATACTGGAAAGACAGACATAACAACAGTGCAGCAGCAAATCAATTTAACAATCTTTCTTGAAAGGAACGCACCGCACATCATCCTCTATTCAAATCATCTTCTCCCGCTTCCTCTCCATCCTCTCTTCACACAGCCAATTCAACCAAGGAAGCCCAACAGCGCACTCGCGCCAGGCTCGCTGCAAACGTACTTGGTCTCGTGCTTGTCGGTGAAGCCGTTGAAGCGAGTGGCGGAGCACTTGGTGTAAGCGCCCATGTCCTCAAAGTACAGCCAGTCGCCGACGTCGACGGTGTCGCGGGCGAGCCACTTCTCGGAGATGCAGTCGATGCCATCACAAGTCGGGCCCCAGATGGAGTACTGGATGGTCTTGGCGCCGCCGGTGGTAGAGTCGATCTCCTCGGCGGAAGCGTATCCGGAGTCGGCAAGGGAGTCGGTGCTGTAGTTGAAACCGTCGGGACGGCGGCGGGTGCTGAGGACTTGCGGGATCGGGTGCTGGTGGTCGAACATGATGCTGCTGAAGTTGCCGTAGACGCCGTCGTTGAGGTATAGCATGTAGCTCTTCACGCCGAGGGCTGGGTCCTCGACAGTACGGCGGGCAATGACGTTGCACGCAATCGTGAAGGCCGAGGAAGTGTAGTAACGGCCTGGCTCAGCGATGATACGGATGGACGGGGGGAAGTGGGCGTCCACAGCAGCGGAGAGGACTGCAGACATGTCGTTGAAGGTCTCAGATACGAAACCACCACCAACGTCAAGGGTATGCGGGTTAAAGCCGAGAGCAATAGCCTGGTCGAAAATGCTGCGCGCATCGGTAACGGCCTTGAGGAAGGCACTCGGGTCAGACGCACCAGATCCAACGTGGAAGGCAACACCAGCAATGTTCAGATCCAGCTCCTTGGCCAAGGCGAGAAGCTCAGGAGCAGTGTCCATGTGAGCGCCAAACTTCTGGCTCAAACGGCAGAGACTCTGGGAGTCATCCGTGAAGATACGCAGGTAGAGCTCTGCGTCCGGGAAGAGAGCCTTGATCTTGTACAGTTCATCACTGTTGTCAAAAGTCATCTGCTTGACATTCTCCTTGGCAGTGTAGCGCAGGTAGCTCTTGGTCTTGCAGGGCTGAGCGTAGATGATGCGAGACGGGTCGACGCCCTCACGCAAGACAAGCTCAATCTCCGACTTGCTGGCACAGTCGAAGCCCGTTCCAAGAGCAGCCAACAAGCGAATGACCATGGGATCCGGGTTGCACTTGACAGCAAAGTGCGGGATGATACGGCCCAGGTGCTTCTTCCAGCGCAAGTGCTGGCGGTAGACGTCTCCAAGGTCGGCGACGAAGAAGGCGTCTTCGTCTCCGGCCTCGCAGTCATCGGTGTTGACGGCCTGCACATGCTTCTGCAGCGCCGCGCCGATCATTTCTTTGGCAAGCTTAACGCCATCCTGTCCATGCTCTTCAGTGGGTTTATTCTTGAAGTAATTGGTCTTTGCAGACCATGGCGCATAGTCAGGGCTAAGGTCGATCGCGATGGGTGCCATTCCCTTGGTACGAGGGATGGAGGAAGGTTTAAAGTCCGGGTTGTTTGGTAGCGGCGTTAAGGAGGCTTGAAAACCGTAAAGCCCAATGCAATTAGACTCGATCGGCGAGGCCTCGCAGAGTCTTCCCCGACGAAGGGAAGAGCTCCAGAGATACTCTTATGCGGCAGCTGATGGGAGTGCGAGGATGGGGTCGGGTCTGGTACAGACTCGAAAAGCAGACGCTCAAGATCCTGAGTGGGATGCAAGAGAGGGCGGTGGTTTGCTGTTGAGGGTGTCCTTGTTCTTGCGAATGGATGCAATTTGGCTGATTACTCGGTCGCTGGCCGTCGGGGCCGTGGTGCGATGGGAGCCTTTGAGATGACCAAAGGCGGGTCTATTTGGTGGTGGGAGCCAGAATTGCTGTTCCGGCGAGGGTGTTAGTTTGGATGTGTTGCAGATGATGTTTGTGTTGTGGTGACGGTGAAGAAGCGGAGTGGAGATTGTGGTGGTGGTGGAAAAGACGGGCAGTGTCTGGGCGCATGGGTGGCATTTAGGTCGTGTGCTAAAGGTTGGCAGCCTCGGGGCCGGCGCAGCGGCGGCAAAAATGCCTCCCGATCGATGTTGGGGAACAGGAAAGGAAGGAAGGGAAAACTCACGCGGTGTGCACAGGGCTGGCCAGAACGGCTGAGGCGAATACTGTAGTCTCAGGGGAGAGTTTGTTGCGCGATATGAATGCAGTGGTGAGAGAGAGCGAATATCAATTTCCAGTGTTTTTCCTCATGTTCCTCGCTTACCAGCCCTGCTGCTGCGTGATTTCCACGCCGCCCGACTTTCTCCCAAGCAAAGATGTCATCGCGATCACGGCAAAACGTGGCCGGGGACCCACTTGCCGTTGAAGACAAGTCCATTGATCCAAGCAAGAGGGCGCGATAAAGGCATCGATTGCATATACTGCTGCTGAAACCCTACCTCGATCATCGTACATATCAAAACATGCATGCAAGTCATACCAATGGACATCAAAATCACGCAAACGCCTTCAAGACATTGATAAGATATAGTCCACTGTGTCTCAATATCGTTCATGCGGTCTAAAGATATCTCTCTCGAGGCTCAAGCAGCACAGCCGCAAAAGCATCTTCCACCCTTTCTTTCTCTGTGGCGTTGAAGACAGCGCGTGCGTGCGTGCAGCAGCGGGGTGCCTGCGCGACCACTGCTCAAGCACACCGCAAACATCCGCTGCCTGCATGCATGGCAGAAATAAATACCGCCTGTGTCGTCATCACTGATAATCATGTCCTGTCATGCTGGCACCTGTGGCTGTTGCATTGAGTGCATGTCGTTTCCGCGGCGACTACACTGCGCTCAGATGTTCAGCATTCTAAGGTGCTTCTGCTTCGAAGTGTTCATTGAAAGTGATGACCCCATGCGATGGTGTCCCTCCAAAGCGATATTAGCTTCAATCTTCAGCAGTCTCTACTACGTCTTCCGAGAAACTGTATTTCTCTATCATCCAAGTCATCGTTGATGCGGAGCTTGACGGCATCTCCCTCTCTACGCTCACACATGTACATGCGATGCAAACAACCAGGACCAGACACACGCCACCGGCTGGCTGGCTGGCTGGCTCACTTTCGACCAAATCCCCCGAGGCTACAAGATATCATTCAGGAAAATCAAGTCAACCTTTGCAACAAACGACTACGGCCCGCGACTCTCTGAAGGCGCTTCCACGTGAAAGCTCTCTCCAAACGTGGTCCAAGACCAGCGTTACAGACAGACCTTCAAGGTGAGCCAGCAGCGAGGTACATACAGATCAACAAGGATCACTGCAGTCTATGTTCAACTCAGGCTATGGAGAGCCTATGCTCCCTGAGACTGTGTTCTGTTAAGAGCGTGCGGTGATTCTCGACGAGCATGGAACACTTACCTTATGAGCATTAAATATGCTGAAATTAGGTATTATGTCGATTAGTAGCAGCGCAGGAAGTCCCGATCACACGCAGCAAGCGTGTGCTCCGCCGTCAAATGATAGCGACAGGCCCCGAAACCCTTCGGTGGCTGGAGAACAGACGAACAGATCGTGCACTTGTCCATGACCGCACACGAGGAGATGAATCCGTAAAACGTTCTCAGTATGAATAGAGCAGCGAACAGAATTCTTAAAAAGGATTGCTACAGAGGGAAAAATAATACCACACGTCGTCTAATTTGAGCGAGACCTCACTTCCTCCACCCTAATCAATCACCTAGGTATCACACCAGCACTACATCCCAGCCCAAGTCTCAGAGAACTTCTACAACTCTCCAGAGGACAACGGACACATCCACCTACACGCACGCCCACCCGCGGAGCGCCCTGCGCTGGCCGCTCGAACCTCCCGATTACTCTCATGATCTTCCCTCTCAGCCCCTCGGTTCACACCCTGCCAACGCAGCCATCAACCTCTCCGATCAGAAACTCGCAGCACCCGCTACGGAGATACAAGTTTCCAGGTACGTTTTTGTTTTATCTCGAAGAATCTGCGCGTGTGAATTCGCAGGCCAAGGCGAAGTTCACTGCGTTTTCACGATCAAACACGTGAGACATTATTATCCCCAGACCAACAAAACAGAACAGAACGAACGTGTAGTACTACAAACTAGTCGCGACAACAATGCCAGCATTGAATCACCCTCAAAGGCCCCGCTACTCAGCCTCTCGATCCAGATCCAGACCTCACCATCGCAGCTCTCGGCAGCATTACTGGCCAGCAAAATTCGCCCTCTCATCCGTCACAGTCCCAGAGCAAAAACGCCCATGGCAGAATCTTTGACGCGGATATCTGAACAACAGTGTCCACAGTCAGATCAGATCAATCTCTCCTTCGGTCCAAGATTGATTACGGTATACCGTCGGGGCACAAGAAGAAGAAGAAAAAAAAAGGGGGGGAAATTATGGAGCAAGCGATAAGTCTAGGAAAACGGTAGACGGATCTACTAAACCGCAAAACTTCAATAGCACATTAGCATGCATGTGGAAGCCGACCAAGACGGACGAGAAAAAGTCTCCCTCGTGAGAACTGGCGAACGATCAGAGACACGTAATGTGACGGAAAAGAGAAAAAAAGAAAAGGAAAGGAAAGGAAACACAATGTGCAAGATTTGTTTGGAAAAGAAAAAATATATATTTATATCCTTATTCCACCGAAAGCAACTCAACAGTGCGAAGCTATACCATACCATACCATAGGAAACCCGATTGGTCCTTCTCGCCTGCCTGCCTGCCTCCCGGGGGACGGACGAAACATAAGCCATGATCGTCCAGCGTCAAGAAGAACATCAAAAGAAAGAAAAATAAGAAGAAGAAGAAGAAGAAAGAGGCCGAAGTCCATCAGAACACGCGTCCTACAAAGGACAAGACAACGTGAGGGGAGAAAAATGAAAACAAAAAGAAAAAAAAATATCGAACCCGTGCCCCGCCCAGCAGAGAGCGCCAGAAACACACCCATCCCATCCCGTCCCCGTCCCGTCCCATTTCATCGCCATCCGGTTCCTCCTCCTCAATAATAGTCAGTCCTGTTCATCCATCCATCCAAACCATGGAGAAACCATTTTGCGGTAGGTAGTAGCAATAGTCTCCACTACCAGCCAGCGACTACCATCCAGCCCCGGCCAAACCCGACCCAACAAGGAAAATGGGATAAGAAAAGACAAAATGAAAGAGAAGAAGAGAGAGAGATCCCGTTTACAAACCTGCAAACTCGCGAGAAATCTTCTTCAAAAAGAAAAAGCATGAAGAAAAAAAAAAGACATCCAGAAATATCAAAACCAGTAACTCTCGCCACTCTTGGAGATGACGAACTCGCAGCCCAAACCCTTGCCTTCGTCCTGCAGCGCTTGCTCGTAAGCGTCCAGTTCCTCGGCGATCGTCTCGCTGACGTGTGGGCCGTCCTTGAACGTGTCCTTCACGTGGATGACGACGACGCGCAGGCCTTTCAGCGGTGGATCCCAGGACCCGGGTTCGGAAGTTGTAGACCTGCCGACGTCGAAAGTGCTGGCTCGCGCAAAGCCGTTGGGGCCGTAGTGCGCTGCTTGGGCGTGGTTGCTGCTGTTGCTCGGGGCGTGAAGTGATGGTTGCGAGTGAGACATGGGCGACATGGGAGCGTCTGCCGGGCCGGCGTCTGATGTTGGAAAGTTGGATGGATCCGGGGAAGGTGGACCCGGGGTGTGCATTGGCGATGAATCTGGCATGCTGTGGTCGGGCTCGCTGCGCCGGCGATGGTTCTGGCTCACGGTCCTGCTCGCGAGGCTGCGGCTGCGCTTGCGTTCACTCTCCCCGACTGCGTGGCGGGCAACTTCGCCGCTGGTCATGCCGGAGCGTTTGCGCTTCTTTACTTGTCTTTCATCGATGCCGAGGTGGATTTTCGCTTCTCGAACCATACCTGCGAGGGTCACTAGTTCTGCGAACAAGTGGCGAGGCGCCAGGTGGCCGAAGAGGTATTCGTCCGCGCAGCTATCGTTGTAGGAGCATTCGATGAGTATTCCCGTGAGACAGCCACTGGCAACCTTCTTTGCGGCCTCTGCCCAGATGATGTAATTTCGCGGTGTACGTGATAATGAGTCGGGCTCGACATCTCCAAAAATGAGAACCTCCCGTCCGGTCTCGCTATCCTTGATAAAATATGCTGTGCTATCCACCACACAAGATGACTCTTGAGGATGTATCCGTGGCGATGGCTGGTTATTGTGGAAGCTCTGTCTTGGTGTCGGTCCTGGCGTGCCCGGCGAATTGTTATATTGAGGCTGCTGGTTGAAAGACATGGACCTTGCCATGCTTTGCGCTGTAATGTCAGTCGAGCCTCCATGATTCGAGTCGGCAATATTAGGTACACTGCCACGATGTTGATGTGCTGGAGGTGACTTTGTGCATACGCCGTGGCTGACTTTGAATGCTTTTGCGCCCAAGCCGTCGCATACATCAATGTATCCTCTCCCGTCGCCTTCGCCAACCATTGGATCACCGCCTTCTTTCAGTCTTTGAAACGTGACGAAACCAACACCTCCGTCTTCATCGCTAAGGTTGGGCCATATGACATCGTTGAAAATATGTCTCTTAATTGCGTCCACAGTACCAGGTAATGCGGCCAGCGTCTTCGGCTTTGACGTCGCATGAAACGCCGCCGTGTTGATAGCAAAACCAGAAATGTGATCTAGATGCGGGTGTGTGATCAGATAGGTGGAGATGTAGGTCTGCAGCAAGTGCAGCGAATTGGCTCTACCAGACGCATGTGGCAGCTTCATACCCGCGAATGGGCCATACGTCATGTACATTGGTTCAGGTTTTGGAGTCTCCTCAGCCTCAGAGCTCTCAGTATCAGGTTCAGTCTCCTGTGTCGGAGACAGAGAGGTGTTGGCAAGATCATGGCTCAGGCCTGGTGTTTCCGTACCCTTTGCTGCCTCGCGACGCTCATCCGCGTCTGCCCTCTGCTTGGTGAGGGCAAAGTCCTTCTCGATGATCCTAGTTATAGGTGCAAGATGGCTGCCGGCATCCACGGCGAGCAAGCTGCCCTTTGCCCATTCTGTAGCAAGGCTCCGAACGAGGAAGGCGGTCACGTTCTCCTCGCTCGGTCCACCACTTGCGCCCAAGCATATCACTTGCAATGCAGGCTTCCGCGAGATGCGTCTCTCTCTTGACCGTTTGTTCGATATTGTTGGCTGCGCAGCGTCGGAAGGGCGCGAAGATGTCGTGTCGACTTCATGGTCGCTGGCGTTGTTCATGGAGCGCAGACGGCAACGGCGCGGCGATGCGCATGTATGTGTGTAGCCGTGGCCGTGTCTCGGAGGGCGTGGGTCGGCGGCGGCAGGGTTTGTGCGGGTCGTTGCGTGGTGTGGTGGCCTCTTGAGGACAAAGATTCAAAGAGTGTTTTGCGTACCAGGCTGGTGGGATAGGCTCTCGTGTTAATGTTAAGGCTGAGAGGCGCTGAGGCTGAGTGGTCGCGCGTGGGTGCAGATGACCGTGGAGCTCCACACTCCAAGCCGCCCAAGGTTCCACCACAACGGCAAGCGTTTGCGGGGAACACGTTCGAGATCTTCTAGCCAAACGTTGCCCTGCCCTCTACTATTCTCGTGACATGTGATCCTGCTCACGTAAAGTCTGCATGAGCCTGAGGCGTGGAATTGTTTGTTCGTTCTGAGCAATCATTTATGAGCAAGGATGAGAGGGAATCATAATGTATACAAGAGAAGCGTGATTCACGATTGTTTGTTCGTGCTCGACTTCCCACATTCGACACCCGCATGAATGCCCTACTGCATAACCCTATGCCCTAGGCCGATCTTCAAAAGCAGTGCTTGCCTTCCCAACCTCACTTCATCAGACAAACATCATGGCCTCCCTACACCTTTGCTACAGAGATAAATCTTGAGTTCAGATAGCCCAGGTTGGATGGCATCTCTCCCTGGAAAAGAACTTCGGACTTACTTATGCCGACGGAGCAAGCTGCGCGCTCTTCCACCCGGGCCCACCAGTGCCAGCGGTATTATTTCCAGAGCATCTCGGATGACAGTAACACAGCAGAAGGCAACGACCCGGGCCGATGACTCTACTACAAGCCGTCCGGATCGCGCCCAACGCACCTTTCCACACGCAGCTGGGATCACACACGCAATCGCTTTTCGCTACCTTGCTCGGAGATTCCTCCTTGGCTCGGCAGGATATCCGGCTGGAACTACAGAATTCCTGCGCCACCTGAAACCTACATCTTGGTTATAGCAAGATCGCTCGGCGACTATCTACGATGACGCTCAGCACACAACAGGGGCTTTGGACATACTGTACATGCCCAGCATCTGGTATGAACGCAATATACCGTCGTCAAATCCTTCCCAGCTCAAGAAATCGAACTGTGTGGTGGAGAAATTCTTGCTGCGCGGACTACTTTACAATCAAAGCAATGCAGCTTATCGAAATCTTGAAACGCCAAGACTGAAGCGAGCTTCGAGTGCTCCCAATCTGGCCATCTTCACTCGATTCGCAAAAGGAGTTCGACAGTCGCCATGACGCACTAGGAAAAATCGTTCCGATGCAGTGGCAGGATCCACCTCGGCGTCTTCTCGTGCAGTTCCCCTTCACGCAATTGTCACCCTATCGAGTCCCTCGTATCCTCGTACTAATCTATATGCCTGTCGTCAGATCGCATTCCAGACAATCGCCAAGTCCTCGCGAAAGTATTCTGCAATGCTCCAAAACACGCTGTCGTCGATCACCACGTTTGGGAGGTATCAAGCGAAGCGCCATACCAGATACAAACCTCACGGCCCGATACTCTACTCCGCATCACACGCTACAAGCACTGCCGCCCTGTATATCTCATACAAGCATGCAAACCACACCCGCGCACTGTCACGTTGGCATGCTCCATGGTGCTTGATACGGCGCTTAGTCGCCTGAAACTAGTGGGTACTCGCCATGTGCCTTCTGGTGTCACGTTGAACCCCAGAACTAGGACATCCTTGGTGAACATATCCACGGACGACAAGGGTAGAGGTCTGCTGTATAAGTTGGGACGTCTTGCAACCGTTCAGTAAATGCAGAATCATTCTCATTCAGTCCACCTTCGTCAACGACATTCACTCGTTTCAACTTTCGTTTATCCATTCCCTTCTTCGTTGATCGAAGAATTTCATCCTATCAAGCCTCCTTCACACCTTCCAAACTCAAAAACAACACCACTCTCTTCAATATGAAGACTGCTGCTTCCATCCTGGCGCTGGCCGTCGCTGTTCGCGCCCACTACACCTTCGACAAGCTCCAAGTCAACGGCGAGCTCGTCGGGCAATCTTGGCAGTACATCCGCGAGCACACTCGCGGCTACATGCCCACCAAGGGCCAGCAGATTCTCGAGAACGACTTCCGCTGCCAGCCTGGCGGAGAGAGCGGTGCCAACACTGATGTCTACACCGTAGGCACCGGCGACAAGGTCATGTTCCTCGGCGCCTTCGGCATGACCTCCATCGAGCACCCTGGTATGTCCTCAATCAAAATCCAACACTTGCCTCAACTAACACCACATCACAGGCCCCGCCCAAGTCTACATGTCCGCCTCCTCCGACGTCAAGTCCGACGACGGCTCCGGCGACTGGTTCAAGGTGCGCGACGCCCTCTTCTGCTCCAGCCCTCAGAACGACGGCGCCCTGAAGAACGCTTGGTGCACCTGGGGCCAGCCGGGCATCGAGTTCACCGTTCCGGACACCATCCCCGACGGCGAGTACCTGGTGCGCGTCGAGCACATCCCCCTGCACGGCGCCCAGGGCACTTCCACCGGCGCCGAGTACTACTACTCGTGCGCGCAGCTCAAGGTCGAGGGCTCCGCCGTCGACGCCATGCCCGCCTTCGACACCATCAAGATCCCCGGCGGCGTCCAGCCCGACGACCCTGCCGTCGAGTTCAACATCTGGACTCAGGTCACCGAGTACCCCTACACCGTCGGCCCGGAGCTCATTCCCGGTGGCACCACCTGGGGCTCCGCCGATGGTTCCAGTAAGGAGGTCGCTGTCAAGGGCGGCTCTGCTCCTGCTGCTGCTTCCGGCTCTTCTTCTTCCGGCTCTTCTTCTTCCGGCTCTTCTTCTTCCGAGAACACCACCATCGCCCAGCCCAGCAACTCCGAGAACAACCTCGCCGTCGAGCCCATCGACGCCAGCTCCAACCAGGGCGGTGCCGGCGGTGCACCTAAGGACTGCGACGTGCAGTACGTCGAGCGCAGCGTCCGTCGCTCGTTCAGCGCTTAGATGCAATCCATCGATCCATACAAAGGACAAGTTCGTATTATGGATTAGCTGCAGGAAGGAAGGAGAAGAGATCAACGAACGCGATGCAGAAGATAGTGTTTGGGAGAGGGTTTTTTCTTTGGTGCTGAAGAGGCTATTTGATGTACCTACCTACCTGCCTACCTACCTACCTACCTTTTTGAAATGTACTTTTGTCCAGATCAGATAGATATTTTCACTTGCTTATGCATCATGCCAAATGACCAGACAATTCTATCACGACGGATGTCCCCTGGTGATGGTTTTCCCCCTTTCCAACAGTGTGCCAAAAAAAAAAAAACAAGGAAAAAAAAAAACAAGGAAAAAAGTAATACCATCCAGACAACCTCGTGAAGTACACACACCCATTTATGTCCACAAAGACAGAGGCACACCCGGTCCTATCGGGAACGCCTCGCCTTTTTTTTCTAAGCATACGTAAACCCATTTGCACACAAACAATAATTCCCAAAAAAAGGGTTCAGCAGAGCGATGACAATCTTACCGCCATCAAATCGAAATGCTTACATACTAACCCTAGCCCTGATAAAAGATAGCGTTCATATAATAAAAAATCCACGAGGCAAACATGCACGCGTAGTAGTAAAAGCGACGTTCTGAGGTAATCAAACATAATCGGATATATACTTTTCTAATTATGCCAGAAGTAGATTAAGGTTTTTTTTTTCTTTTTTTGATATTATTGATAGAGTTTGTGTATATTATAGTATTGTATTACATCATCAATCGCTCAAGGTCGCATGCTAGCATACCTTTTTCTCTCTCTGAATACCAGTCGCATGATCTGTAGTACGTTATAACATCATACGAGTCGAGGATTCAGCTAGGAAGTATGTTGTATGTAGCGTACTATAAGAGAGCGAGAGAGGGGGGTATCAATGTCTGTCTGTTCTGTCCTCAACTACCTCATCTCCACCGTGCTTCCCAAACTTGAGCCCATGGACAACGATCCTCATGGCAACCCCATTCATGCTGAACATTTAATCAAATCCACGCTCCCCGAGGCAAACGACCTCACTCTGTGAATCCGCTCCGCGTACTTTTAAAAAATAACCAGCAATCATGCAAGAACAAGAAGAGCGAGACATTCCTCAACGACGCCTACGCCTCTCAACGCCAACAGGCGACCTCAGACTGTCTCTGCCTTGCACTCTCCGCACGCGCGAACGCTGCTGTCGTTCCTGCTGCTGCTCATCAGTCCTAGCCTGCGATCCTCCGGGTTGGGGTGATTGTCGAGTTTCCTGCGGCGAACTCTCGAGTACAACGACGTTGTCGCCTGAATCGCGGTTCGCGGTTCGCCTGCGGCGCTGTTGCCGCTTTGACAGGCGGTGTGTCAGTGTTGTTTCGATCGGGCGGGTTGTAGGGGGTGTGGTTTCAGTCCGAGTATCTGGGAGGCTTGTTAGCAAGTTCTATGGAAAGTAAAAAGGGAAGGGAAAGGGAGCGGACCCAGCAGTCGTACTTCTTCCGCCATCGTCGTCGTCGTCATCATCGTAATTCATGGCGTTGAGGATGTCCATGTCGTGCTGGGCACGGTCGTGATCGTAGTCGTCGTCAATATCGCTGTCGCCTTGCTGATAGAAAGGGGGCAAATTTTCTCCGTCACTGTCCTGACCGTCGTGTTGGTCGTAAACGCCATATGCGCCGTAGTTGCCTTCGAATTCTTCTGCATGAGACTCGTCATCGCCTTCGGACTGCATAGGTGAGAAGCCACCTGCATCCACACCGCCAGCGTCGTCGGATTCGGATCCGGAGTTGGCTTCAGAATTGCTGCCGCTCTCGCTGTCAACAGGAATGTTGCGATGTCTGCGTCCTGGTGCCGCCACCCTTGCTCGTGCGCCATTTGCGTTGGAGCGATTATCATCCTCGGCATCATCGTCATCATCGTCCGAGGTGTCTTCGTTGTCCGAGATCTCAAATACCTGTGGTCGTCTAGTGCCACGGCTTACTTTCCCAGCTCTCTGGTTGTTGCGCGCGACAGGACCCTCCTCCTCGTCATCCGACGATTCTATAACGACCGGCCTTCGGGGTTGCTGTGGGATGTCATCGTCCGAGTCGTGAATGACCATGGGACGAATGAACTGCCTTGGTCTGTTGTTGCGGGGAGTTTCTTCAGCTTCAGGTTCAGAGTCAGATTGCTCTTGACTAGAGCCGCTGTCCAACTCTTCGATGACATCGTCATCGAGGAAGCCTTCCATTTGTGGATCGTTGTCGGGGTCCTCGGAGTCTTCGGACTCAGGCTCGCTGTCGAGATTTATAGGATCGTGTCGATACCTCCGCTGTCTCCTCAAAGCCGCCGCAGGTCTAGGCAAGACTCCGAATGCGTCAAGATCCAGTCCGTCGTGCTCATCGTCGTCATGCGGGTAATGGTTTCCACCATCTTCATCCATGAAGTCGTCATCATCAAACGATCCCGGGTCATCCATTCCATCATCGTAATCGTGAGGCACCATTTCGTTATCCAATTCATCATCCTCGTCACTGCTCTCCGATTCGCCGGTATCCAAGCCAAACCCGTCCTCGTCTCCGATGTTGAGCCCACAGCTGCCGCAACGACCTTCCTCCAGCTCCCAGTGGCAGTTTGGACATCTGTCCACATCATCACCAGGGTCGTGTAGAGGTCCCCACTGCAGCCTGTCGGCATTCTTGAACAGCCCGCTGAACAGACCTCCGCTCTCTTTATCCTCAGACACCTTCGCCACAGCTTCTTTGATGTACTCGTCATGTTCCTCCACGGTCTCTCCATCAGGCAGCAGCTCCGCGCGGTACGCGAATACTCTCGTCATCTCGCGAATCAGAAATGATGGCACCGGCTGCTGCTTGATCGTAGCACGGCAATCCGGGCACGTGCGTTTTCGCTGCGCTACCAGCCACGCATCGAGACAGACGTAGCAGTACGTATGTCCACAAGCCAGTCCATACGGCTCAGAGAGAAAGCGTTGGCAGATCTTGCATGTGATGAGGTGGCGCATGGAGTCGAGGTCGGGTTCCAGGCGCGCAAGCATTTGCTGGTGGTGACATGGCTGTTTGTTCAAGGTAGTATTGGAGCTGGCGAGCGGCTGTGTAGGAGTGGGTCCTACAGGCATGGTGGACGTAGGGCGAGAGTGGTTGTCAGGTGAGCCGTCTTCGCTGTCGGAACTGTGGGCGCGCTTCAGTCGTTTTCTCGGATTGCTGGTGCTATTTGCAAGAGGCTGGATACGCGAGAACATGGTCGGAGGTGGCGAGCCCGGGTGAGGTCCTCGAGGGTGCGTGCAAGAAAGAAGGCGGTCGGGTTGATGTGCTCGCGGTCACGAGGCGGTTAGGTGCGTCTGCAGCGGTGGACCAGGCGAGGCAGGTGATGTGAGGTGGATGCAGTAGCAGCAGATTGCGTGGGTGCTCCGAGTACGCCAGACAATATCGGCTTCACGAACGATCGACTTGGCAGATGAACATCTTCCTGTTGGTTGCTCAATAATAATCCGCTGTAGGGGCCAGGCAAGGTATTTGTTGATGTCGCGGCGTGCTCCTGTCGTGGTCGCTTTGTGCCCTCTCTCAAAGCCGCCTGCAGGGACCCGCGCTAGCCCCCGCGCCGCTTCACTCCCGCACTCTAACCCAGTGTGTGTGTTATGTATTCAGTTCGTCCGCGCGCCACATCTGATGGCATGTCGGCATAAATATACATAGACAGTCCTCTCAACCATGGCAGACTCATCCAAGACCCCAGAAGAAGACACAGGCACCTGGAAAAAGAGCCAGTCGAAATTCAGCAGGTACATAAATCTCCGGCAGCTGTGAAAACACCAACCCAACGAGCTCACACGACAACCCAGCAAACGAACCAGTGAATATTTCGACCCATGTCAAGATGCAGCAAACCGAAGCTTGAAATGCCTACGGCGGAACGGCGGCGATAGGGAACTGTGCACGGATTACTTCGAGTGAGTTTCGATGCCGGCATTGGATCAAGAACCAAAAGAGAGCTGACCACTCAATGTATAGGGCGTACAAGGAATGCAAGAAGAACTGGGTAAGTCGAAACGGCCCTGCCAGAGAACTCATCTCCCGATAGAACGCACGAAAGTATCGCTGACCGACGCCACAGATGGAAGAAATGAAAGAGTCCAAGCGCCTCGCCGCCGAAGAGAAGCGCAAGAACGCGAAGCCCTGGTTTTGAGATTCAAGCAGAAATGTGCTGCACAAGTACTTGTACGATATTCATAAGCCGGGCCTTTTTGCAAGAAGGCCTCGGAGGCATGCGGGACTGTGATGGCGGAGGTTGCTGTACGATATGTAGATATGTAGATATGTCCATACAGACAGACAATAGGAGAATCGGATCGTCACGGGAAGCCGTCAATTTGTTGGTCATTCTCTTCAGCGTGTGCAAGACCTTTGACCTTTGATGCCACCAAGAGATGGTCGATGTATCATTACTGCATCGTGTCAACATCAGATTGTTACAACTCGATGCACAAGGTATCTCATTCAGTCGCTCGCAGCATGCATATAGCTACAAGCCGCCTGCCCTATAATACAGAAATCGCCCGCCCGTGAGAGAAGCGCATGTACACTTCCTGCACCCATGTCATCCAACCTTCTCTCCAATTACGGCCACGAGCTTGTGGATACTGGCACGCCTCCAAAATGTGCGATCCCTATTCTGGCCTCGTGACAAACTCAATACGCCAGCCACCCACCAACCCTGAAAATCGGGCATGTCACGCGTCCGTATCCGCCTCTGTTGGGGACCGAGGCCACCTAGGCCTTGGCCTTGACAGCATTCTGGACACTAGCGGGACCATTCAGCTCAGCGTCAAGCTTGAGAAGCTCGCTCATCGCCTCCTTGCCACCGCGCTCTTCCAGGTAGCGGGTGTATTGTGAGCTTAGCGCCTTGACGAGCTCCGGCGGAAGTGTTGACTTGTGGCGGATGAGTTGGTGCACGCCCCTGATGCGCTCATGTGCGGCTGACTGTTGAGACTTGTTTGCTGACTGTTCAAGTTCAAACACGAGCCAGCTGCTCCAGAATGGCTGCGAGTCGAGGAATTGATTCTGTGTCCTCTCGAAGAGCTCGCGGGCGCCGGCGCTGTCGTCTCGGCTGCGCCACAGGATGCGAGCCCACTCGGCTACGAGTGCGCCTCTAGTCTGCTGCGTGCAGTCTCCGTCTTCGCTGTATTTCCTCAACACTTCAATGGCCGAGTCCACGCCATATTGCCTCCTGTGTAGGTTCGCCAGTGACTTTATGGTCTCCAGGTGACTTGGAATGTGCATGAGGACGGCCTCGTGGATCGCAACAGCGACGTCAAAGCGACCCTGTGACTCCTCGAAGTTGGCGTACTGTAGGCGGATTGCAGGTTTTGCGATTGCGACGAAGATGGAGCTAGCGCGCTGGTACACGTTTCGGACTTCTTCGTGCTTGCCCTCTTGTGCGGCCAGCCATCTTGCATAGCGGAACCAGATCTCGTCGTAGTTGGCCGCGGTTACCAGACATCTCTCGTAAAGGAACTTGATGCGTCCGTAGTCTCCCTCGCCCTCCTCGTAATCCAAGTACTTGCCCCAGTTGGTCAATTGTTCGTCATCGAGCTCGGTGACGTGGTAGTATGGACGCTTGATGACGGATTCGTATGTCCACCTCTTGGTCACCTCGGTCTGGGTGCCAGTGAAGATTTCCCAATGCATAGCCTCGAGGCGTGTGCGCATCTCGCGTTCAACGTCGGCAGGGTTGGTGCCAACGGTCTGTTCAATCTCGCTCCGAAGAGATGCGATCACATTTGCAGAGGCAAGCTTCTCGATAGGTTGCTCCTTTGACATGTTGTTGTAACGCTCGAAGTAACGTGAATACTGGTGAAGTGGTAGGCGGATGACCTTGGTGAGAATGTCGAAAATGTGGTCCTTGTCGTCAAGACGCTCCTCGAACTCGATGTACTTGTCCCAGAAAGGATGCGACAGGAAGTCCTGACCGCAGCTCTCTGCGCCACGCTCAAAAAGCCTAAGATCGTTAGATGACTGGGTTCGGATAGAGAACAGGGGCGGGAGCAGGGGAAAGGAAGGTGGAGGCGAACATATTGCAAAAGGAAGCGCATTTGCTCGAATGGCAAGCTTGGTTGCGCAGAGGTAGTGTATGAGCCGTAGCTGTGCGAATAAAGGCAGGCTCGAGCAGGAAAGCAAGCGCGGCGTGTGGAAGTGCTGATGAGGCAGACGTGAGACTTGACCGCAACCTTGAGCAGGGCTGGAAATCTCACCAAGCGTGTTGCAAGTGCGCCTCGCGTAGGATGTACGCCAAAATGGGTTTGACTTGTTCGTGCTGTGGTTATGGGCAGTGAGGGGAGGGAATGCCCAGGGACTTACTCTCTGATCATCTCGGGTTCGTGGTTCGTCTCGGCCTTGAAGCCACAGTAATTGGTCCAGAGATCGACAGAATTGCCGATGCTAGCGACACCGCGCTCGTAGACCTGCACGTGTCAGCGCTGTCCGATATGCTTTCGTCTGGTTGTGCTCACCATCTCTGCTGCCTCCGGTCCCGCGATCGCGAACTCCATGTCTGCATATCTCTTCCAGAAGCCGTAGAACAGAGGGTATCTCGCGAGGAATCGGTCGTATGCCTCACGAGTAGAGGCGATCGCTTGCGGACTCGAATTGCGGTTCAGGCCACCCTCTTGCGCTTCGGCGGCGCGAACCAGTTTCTCCCAGTGCTCAAACTCCTCGGGCTCAGCTGCCTGCGTCGCGCACATTAGCTTCTTGAGTCTCGAGTATGCGCGCTGGTCGCGCGACAGCATAACAGCAATATCTGCGAGGAGCTCTTACGACTTGGGCGCTGAGCTTCTGCAGCTCAGCATCTTCGCTGAAGCCGAAGTCGATCATTTTCTGCTTTGAGAAGTGAATCTTCAAGATCGGAAGGTGTAGTATGAGAGGTTTGGCGTGGCAAAGGAATGTGGCAGCAGGGGGAGTTGGCAGTTGCTGGTGGTGGATGAGGGTGTTTGTCGCAAACATGAAATCAGCTGGAGATGAGATGAAGCTCGCGGATGCGGATGCGGGAGTATCCTTGCTAGCGTGTCTTTCAGCCCCGCATCGCGTGCCTGCAGTATTAACATGTGACGCAGCATGACAGCATTGAAGTAAGGCGGGAGTGAACATGCATGTATGTATATGAGACGGCTCCGATATGATTAGTACAAGGCACATTCACTTTCGAAGAATCGACCTGTCACTCAATCTTAGTCAATCGTCCCGTCACGATACTAATCAATGAACGTCCAACAGCATGCCCGCCACAACGCGCAACGGTGCTAAACAAAAACAAACACATATAGACAATCCGTCCGAAACGAAAGCAGCCATCACAAGCTCGAAGCGCAAAGCATCATCCGATGACAATACACCGAGAAAGCGAGCTGCTCAGCCAAACAAAGTGCATGGTCCCGAGGCTAAAGGTCCATCACGTGAAGACACTGCGCCGACAGAGGGCGATGAGTCCAAGTCCGACGAGTCGAAAGACAATATCGTGATCAATCGCGCACCTGTACTAGAGCTCTGGGCGGCAACAGTGACTTCGTTTCTCTACCCAGATATATCTTAGGACACCAGTCTCAGCGCTGGCAGTGCCATCTCAAGCCTTTGCGCGATTTCAAAAGGCCGTGCCATCGGTACTATCGATCAGAAAGACCCGGCGACAGCAGAGAAGAAAAAAAAAAACGCTCTGAAAGTGACCAGCTCGACGAGCTTGAAGTCATGGGCTTTCACCTGAAGCTGAAAGACGGCCATGTGTTGGTTGGAGACAATCCGAAGAAGGTCAACGAGCAGACATTGATAAAGAAGTTCGGCGAGGCGGCATACGAGCGAGTCAAAGCGACTTTCTGAGATTCCTTACAGTTGTGGTCAGGACAGGAAGAAGAACTGAACGCACAGGCATTCCACCATTATGAAGTCTTCAGACCCACTGTCCCTTGGGGACAGAAGGGCTGGGGGAGGAAAGGCAACTTGAACCTGCAGACGGTCAAAGAAGCTGTCTCACCGGATTGAGATCGCGAAATCCTGCAGTCCCACATGTTGATACACATTAGTGAGCTTTGTGCCAGTTCATACACAGCAATATAGCACGCCCAACTATTGACCTGAGGGCAGCGATGCTGGATACATGCTTATCACAATACATGCCCTGCAGCAGCAGTATTGCCATTGTAGCATGGTTATTCAGGTCGTCAGATGCGCATTCAACAAATCCTTCAGTGGTCGTTTGCCAGTCTTACTCAGCCAGTTCCGCTCGAGCATCGGCCATCATGTCGAGGATGATGCTGATGTCCTCGTAGATCATTCGCCGATTCCTCAGGCCTTTGATCTGGAACTTGAAAGGGTGATAGATCGGCTGTCGTTCTTCAATTGCGGCTCTCGCCACTTCGTCCTTGCAGTAGCCGCCATCGTACCACCACAAGTCCCACCACAGGGCGAACCAGTCCAGACCGCGCTTGCGCTCGATTCCACTGTTGGTGTCATGCAGCTCCCAGACCCAAGGCATTTCCTGCCTGATCGGGTGCTTGAAGTGGGTCTGAGGCAGTTGAGAGAATGACTTGGAAGACAGACGAAGGTTGGCAACATCTGAGGATGCTAGCAACTCGAGCAGCAGTGCGCGAAGCTCAAGCGATAAAGCCTGGAAGGGATCTTTTGTTGACTTGGAAGCGACGAGAGTCTCAAACACAACATCGCTCGATTGTTGCCGCTTAGATTCGAGGAGATCTCTCAACTCGAGGATATCGATTGGGTTGGCTGCAAGGTGTTCGGTTCCACGTACATGACGGTACCATTGTTGACCGACAAGCGTAACATCATTGCGCTCCTCGAAATCCGCGAAACGAGGGTAGTCGCCGTTTGTGCTGCGAAGTAGCCACAAGCCATCGATATCCACGGTACCGAAGCGCTCGATGCTCATGCGTTTAAAACTGGCAATGTAAGTACCGTTCACAAGACAGTCAGGAGGCAGTTGGCGGTAGCTTTTATGCCAATACTCACATCTCAAAGCAGGCAGGGTGCATTGGCAAGCCCCAAGGGTCATTCTGTGTGTTCAGTGTAAGCTTGACATTCTTTGAAACTTTGATTCTAGTTTGTCGGACGCATATCGGATCTTCCTCGAGGTTGTTGATCTTGCAGTTCTGAACGCTGTGTTTGATAGGCTGAAATCCCTCGGCGTCAAACTCGCTGACTCCATCTTTGCTGATGCCTGTCACAAAGCAGTGCTTCGCAGCGATCTCGAAATCTTCGTCTCCAGCCTCAGGTACCCATTGATTGTCCTTGGCGTGTAGGCATTGGATCCAGGTCCGCTCCTGGTTCGCAGTCAGTAAGATAGTCCTTCGTAAGCCAGCATTGCGCTCACCGCCTTACCCTCATTTCTTCCGCTCCGATATAACAACCGGAGTACCCCTGGTATCCCAGCCCACAACCCCACCCAGCAAGGTGCTCGTCCCCTCCCTCCTCAGAAGACTCTCGGTCTCTATTTTCATAGCCGTCACACTCTTCCCATAGTTCCTCGTAGGCTCCAACAACCGCGAACGTGCCGGATCGTCCAGAAGGGCCCCAAGCGCTACTTTCCGGCTCGCCTTGCAAATAGTGTGTTAACTATGGACGTGCAGATGTGATGAGTGAAGGGCGTGGTGAGGTGATACTTCGCTGTCTTATCCTGCCGATATTGAAGCTGATGCCACAGAGCTGGCAGACGCGCTCGCTGTATTCCATTGCGTTCTTCTTTCTGCTGTGATGTTGGGATGCAAAGAAAAGCTTGAGCAGTGCAGGTATGGGTTTCTCGCGAAACTTTGTGATGGTTGTGGCGACTGTTCGTGGTTTCCTGAATTCGCTTCTAGGCAGCACTCTAGGTGGACGCCACATGCATGCCTCACTTTGATGCGAGCGTTAGCCGGTTCGTGTTTTCATTGGGGTGATGTGTGAAGTTGCAAGGCAGGGTTTGGCTCTCAGCGGGCTTGGTCGCTCGTTCCACCGCCGCAGAAGAATGCCGATGCTCTGCGCCACACAAAGTACGGTGAAGCACCTAAAGAAGGATTATGTCTGGGATACAAGGGTATAATATGTCAAAAGAAATTACTTTGGCAGTTTTACAGTATTTACAGAACAGCGCCAAACAGCGTCCATTGAAAGCCAAAATACTCTCGTCAACCGAACCTTCCCACCTGCGACAGGAACGCTTAAGTGAAGGCCATGCTCTTCTTGATCTCAGCAATGGCAAGAGCAGGGTTGAGACCCTTAGGGCAAGTCCTGCTGCAGTTCAGGATGGTGTGGCAGCGGTACAAGCTCATGCTGTTGTTGAGGCCGTCCATACGCTGAGCGGTCCTCTGGTCACGAGAGTCGGCGATCCAGCGGTATGACTGCATGAGTACGGCGGGGCCGAGGTACTCCTCGCTGTTCCACCAGTATGAAGGGCAAGATGTGCTGCAGCAGGCGCAGAGAATGCACTCGTAAAGACCGTCGAGCTTGCGGCGGTCCTCCTTGGACTGGCGGTTCTCACGGCCCTGTGAAATATTATCAGTATAATGCACAACATATGGATTGAGCTCACTGCAACTCACGTCTTCGGGTGCGGTGTCGCGCTGGAGGTAAGGCTGGATAGACTTGTACTGCTTGTAGAACTGGGTCAAATCAGGGACAAGGTCCTTGACGACGTAGGTGTGAGGAAGAGGGTAGATGCGAGACTCCTGCTTCTCATCTCTGGGGATACGGCCTGTCCATTCATGTTAGTCCAGGCTAACGTGGCAATTTGTCCTCTTTTCCCACTTACACAAACACGCCAGCGTGTTGACACCATCAATGTTCATTGCGCAGCTACCGCAAATGCCCTCTCTGCAGCTTCTCCTGAAAGTGAGAGTGGGGTCCATCTCGTTCTTGATCCTGATAAGCGCGTCCAGCATCATGGGTCCGGTCTTGTTCAGGTCGAGGGTGTAGGACTGCATCTTGGGCTTGGTGGTGGGCTCATCGGGGTTCCAGCGGTAGATGTGGAAGGTCTTGGTCAAGGCCTCCTTGTCCATTGAGGGCTCCTTGACGGTGGAGGTCTTGGTCTCGGGGACGGGAGGGCGAGAGGCGGTCATGGCCTCGGCGGCGGTGGAAATGGGCTCGCCCTTGCTGTGCTCGATCGTGGTGGCCATGCTGCGGCTGAACATCTTCTGAGGCGCAAAGCCTGGCGCAAAGCGCCTGGTGGCAAGACGGAACGCCATGTTGCTGTGGTTTTTGGGGGGGTGGAGTGGAGAGTGTGTGGAGGTCGAATCGTGGAGGAGGGAGGTTCGAAGTCGTGGTCGTGAAGGCGAACGAAGCGAATCTATGATGGAGACCGAGGGAGTTGCGGAACCTTCAGCCAATCAGCGTCGTGGAGTTGTCAGATCGAGGCGTGCTTTCCAGGCGATTGGGAATCGGTCTGGATCGGACGCAAGATATGTCTGTGATGTAGCAGACTGAGTGTGAGGTGATTGTTGTTCACGGAGAAGGATACAACTATGAAGCAGGTAACAACTCAATTTGTTATAGTTGTTTGCCACTGTTGTCCATGATCATTCCCACGGAGATGGACGGCGTATTGCGGACCTAGAGACACGGGCTGGAATGCGCTTTGAGAGTTTGACGGTGCGTCTGTGCGGTACTGCATGGTCAGCATTGTTTCAGAACATGTCAGAACATTGTACACACTTGTTTGCTTCCTACTCTTTGCGATTATATGGTTGCGAAGGTAATGGCAACGACCTAGCCCTATGCAATGAAGATTTACGTGTGTTACGGGCACGGTCGGGATGTGGCTGAGACCGCCTGTCTTCTAAAGACATTTTGTTGCATGTCTCTGGCAGATCGCCTGTATCACCTAATTTGATACGATCTCATCCACAAAGTCACACATCTCCAGGCTTGAATCTCAAAGGCAATCGGGTAAGTGAGGCCATCTACACTCCTGCAGTGTACTATGTTCCGAGTATCACGGCAACTAAGAAACAACCTGAACATGGCGCCCAGGCCCATCAACCTCGTCCTTGATTGGGATGGTACAATCACTGCCAAGGATACCATGTTTGCATACGGTAAAATTGCCGATATCAGGGATGCTCGCCTGAACCGAGAACAAAATGGATCCAAGATGTTCGAAGGCTTTGGCAAAGCATGGATGGACGACTATTCGAAGCACGAGCAAGCGTACAGACCAAGAGCGCATGAGCGTAAAACAGTCATGCAAGAGAGCGCCTGGCTGAAGAGTCTCTCATACGTTGAATCGAGCAGCGCTGAACGCGTTGAAAGCTCTGGATTCTTCGCTGGAGTAACGCACAACGACATCTCGATTTCAGCAAGGGAATTACTGCGAGACGGCGCTGTTACTTTGCGTCCGGGCTGGCAAGATCTATTTCTAAGGGCTCAAGATGGCGGCTCTCCCAGACTGATATCCAGCATCGGTATTTTGAGCGTAAATTGGAGTGAAACATTCATTCGCGCGTCGCTACAAGCGGCTGCATCACGGTCCGGTCTGGATGACAGGCTTCTTCCTGCTCTTGGTAACTTGCCAATAGCAGCCAACGAAATCAACGGTATATATGAGCCCGGAGGAAGTTCTGGCCGCTTGACCGACGCAAACCACGCCATCATAAGAACTAGCTTCGACAAACTCTCCAACTTCCCCTCTCGACAAGGATTCCTCAATATCTACGTTGGCGATTCTGCAACCGACTTCGACTGTCTTTTGGCTGCAGACCTCGGTATCTGCATCCGCGACGATCCAATGGGTTCGAGTGCGCAAACTCTCGCCGAGACGATCTCGCGTGTAGGCCACATGGTGCCACATGTTGATGACATGAAGAACTGGCAGCAGTTGGAGACTTCGAAATCTAACCTGCTTTGGGCCCAAGACCTGGATCAAATCGTGAGCCTTTTGGGAAGGCTTCAGGAAGAAACAACGGAGGGCTAGTCATGAGTAGTCCAGACAAGTTCGACCATTGATATGGGAGGGTATTCATGGATACCATTCTACAACATGAAGTTTCCAGCTCTGCAGCCTTGAAAGGACTGTTCTTAATACCTTTGGAGATGTATACCAGCAGCGGGAGCTGCAGGGCGGCGGCCAAGCCGTGGATCCTGATCCTTCGGCCTCACGGACCAAACATCATCCGATTTCATCAAGTATGCAAACACCAACTATAACCGACTGCGATGAGCTCAGAGTTGGAGGTTTGAGTTTATTCGAGGTATCGACCGCGGTAGATGCCAAACCTTTGACCCTTGCCACCACCACCCCGCTTTCGGCAGCCCCACCCATCCAGCGCATCATCACAAGATCAAGTGCTATCTTGCCGCGATTATCTTCCCGCCACGAATGCTTATACGGATATGTGACAACCGACCACGAGGGGTTACTGGTATCCTTGCGATGAACATACCGAGGCAACCTGAGCTTCCCCATTGCACAACTCGGGTGATGCTTGTCATTAGCATTTCCGCCGAGTTTGAAACGAGCGAATTGATTATTCATACCCACTGTACAATATCAAGCTGCAGTAGCAGTGCTCCACAGGGGAGTCTTCACGTATGCGAGTGACTGAATTGGGCAATGAATGCGATGGAGCCGGCATGTTTGGAAGGCGAATTATGCAGTTTCTCGGAAGATTGTCAAACACGAGCTCGTGGAGCTATTTGAAATCTACAATAAAGCTTTCAGTCCGCAACGCTCTGCTCTTCACTCCTCACAACATTCCGCACATTGCACCTGCTCCACATCTCACTTCACACCTGTCTCACATCACACAAACCACCTCCCTTCACATTAACAACCTTGTCAGCGTAGCATACACGCAACAATGGCGCCCGATTTGAACTCACTCTCATCCGGCGAGCCAATAGATTACTCAAAGCCTGGATCAACAGGCTACAATATCAGACAAGACACAACATGGATGGACCCGCAAAACCGCCGCCTGAGAGTCCTGAGCATCGGCGCTGGCGTCAGTGGCATCCTCATGGCATACCAGATCCAGAAGCTCTGCGAAAACGTCGAGCACGTGATCTACGAGAAGAACGAAGACATTGCTGGCACATGGCTAGAGAACAGGTATCCCGGCGCCGCTTGCGACATCCCTTCGCACGCCTACACATACAACTTTGCTTTGAATCCCGACTGGCCGAAGTTCTTCTCTGGGTCTCCGGATATCTTTGCGTACCTGGACAAGGTCGTGGAGACATTTGACCTTCGCAAGCTCATGCACTTCCACACCGAGGTCGTCGGCTGCTACTGGCAGGAAGAAAAGGGCGAGTGGCTCGTCAAGCTTCGCGAGAACAGACCTGGGCAGGAGCCGCGCGAGTTTGAGGATCATTGCCACATGCTACTGCATAGCACAGGCATATTGAACAACTTCAAGTGGCCCGACATCGAAGGCCTCAAAGATAGATTCAAGGGCAATGTCGTCCACACGGCAAGGTGGCCCAAGGACTACCAAGAGAAAGAGTGGGCAAACGACCGCGTTGCCGTCATCGGCTCAGGCGCCTCATCGATTCAGACAGTGCCTAACATGCAGAAGCACGCAAAGCACCTGGACGTCTTCGTGCGCACTGGGGTCTGGTTCGTATCTCTCGTCGACGGCGTCGAACAAGGCAAGGTCTACTCGGAAGAAGAACGCGACAAGTTCCGGCACGACCCTCAAGCGATCGTCGCACACGCCAAGGAGATCGAGGGTCCGATCAACATGCTCGCGGGAGCATTCTACGAGGGTTCAGAGGGGCAGAAGGCGTTGCAAGAGAGGTTCAGGACCAGGATGGCTGAGTGGATCAAAGACGAGCGTTTGCTCAAAGGGTTTACGCCCAAATTTGATGTCGGGTGTCGTCGAATCACGCCGGGGGATCCGTACATGCTCGCTATCCAGGAGGAGAATGTTGACGTGCACTTCACTCCCGTCGTCAGTTGTACTGAGGATGGGGTTGTGGGTGAGGATGGCGTGGAGAGGAAGGTGGACACCATCGTATGTGCGACCGGCTTTGATGTCTCTTACCGACCTAGGTTCCCCATCGTCGGTAAGGGTGGTGTGGATTTGGCGGACAAGTGGAAGGTTTGTCCAGAGGCATATCTGGGAGTTTGCATCCCGGACATGCCGAACTTCGTTACGTTCATCGGTCCCAGTTGGCCAGTTGAAAGGTAAGCACATGTCGAGGATCCCGGAGTAATCGGCAGTACGCTAACGATTTCGCAGTGAGTCGACGACCAAGATCGTCCAGAACCTAATCTTCAAGAGGCAATCCGAGGCTAACGCTCTTGCAGACGGCAGTGTCATGGGTCCATTGCAGACGGTCTCCGAATATGCCATCCAATGGATCAAAAAGATGCAAAACGAGAATCTGCGCAGCTGGGCACCGAGACAAGACGTCACAGACCAATTCAACGAGCACGTCCAGGTATGAATGAGACAAAGGACTCACGGCCGACGTATCGCTGACGAGAAGAAACCACCAGGAATGGATCAAATACACTGTCTGGAAAAGCTCCTGCCGCAGCTGGTACAAGAACAACGAGACGGGCCGCGTCAACGCGGTCTTCCCGGGCTCTTCGCTGCACTACCAGAAGTTGATTGGTGTCCCGCGATATGAAGACTTTGAGATCCAGCGTTTCGGCAAGAACCCGTGGGAGTTCTTGGGCTTGGGCTTCACGCACGAGAACCGCGTCGGTCCGGAGCAGGCGGACTGCAGTCCTTATCTGAGTGCTGAGAATATCGATCCCAAGTGGTGGAAGGCCAGGGGCGGGAGTGTGGAGGCTTTGAAAAAATCTGTTGAAGAGGAGAGGGAGAAGCGCAGTGGGGCTGGGGGTGTTGAGTGGATTGAGAGGAGGTTTTAGGTGCTCGTTGGTGCGCTACAGCGATCTCGAGAAGCATACGCATATGGAGAGTCACAGCGTAGATGGTATGTCTTATACGATCATGCACACTTGTGGAAGCCGTTCTAATTCTCAATGCATCCTTCGATGAGCAGCCATATTGTCGCCTCGAGATATGGATGTATGCATATACGTATATCGCGAATCTGGTGCAAGTAGGGTTAGGGTTACAACGTCTAGTCGCACGTGACCCTCCATGCATACACGAGCTGCAATGGTACGAAGGTACCGATTCGGCCTGGTCTATCATGGTGATGATCTGGATACATATATACGCCCATGGAGTGTTTCGAGAGTGATGATCTGATGTCCAATTTAACAGTATGTTATCGATCACCGGGGTGATTCTTGCTCGAAACAAAGCGAAGTCGATATGACATGTGTTACTGATCTATGATACGGGATCCTGCCTCTTATTGGCCTGAACACTTTAAGTAGTATGGTCGGTGAAATGCTATACATTTGCATCGTTTGCAGCACCTATATTCACATCCTCCCATTGGTGGTAGCGGCCTCTCACAACTATTAGCTGGATGGAGGTCAATTTCATCAGCCTAGAATGATGCTTCCTGTTGACTCTACATGTTACGAGGTGGTATATAAGTGCTTTAGTAGTCACACCTCCGTGGAGATACGCACTGTAGCCGAAGCGTCCGTACGAACAAAGGAACGTTGTCTTCATTCGTGCGAACGTTGACGGTATCGTTCTGAAGGCAGGCCGGTGCGAAAGCGATATAAGCTAGGAGGTAGTTGGCCAAAGCATGGCAGCATAGGAAAAATCCACCTCATGCGTCCGTGTACAGTAGACAGTAGTGCAGTCATGGCAACGCGCAAAAACTCGGCCGTTTTGTCATACCCATCCCATTCCATGACAGGCCAAGAGCGGCTCGGCCGGATAATTGATGAGCCTCTGTATCGCTTCTTAGGGCTGGTGGAGGCTGCCCTTGTTTTCCAAGTTTTTTTTCTCCCTTCTCACTTCGCCGCAGATCAGAGAGCTCTTCCTCCGCTCCTGATCCATACGGGCGAGGGTTAATGAGTGTAGAGTTTGCGTGCCATTGGTGCGTCGGACATGCACCGCTCAGCAGGCGGAGGCTCGCCTTATTACTACCCTTCTGGTAAGCAGATATTGCCTCCGACCTCGCTCGACTGCGAGTGTACTAGCGTTGTTTTGTCGTGTGGAGAGGCCAATGATAAGGAGGATGTAGAGTGAGAACCCTTGCTGGGGTCGCTGTGAAAATTGTTCGAGCTTTCCTTTGACGTCGTCACAGCAAGCCCGGGCCGCGACAACTTCTTGTGCCAATTGAAGCCGTCTCCCATCGAGTCACCTCACCTCAACCACTCATCCATTGAACAGTCATCTTCACATCTGACTACCATTTGTTTATCTTCTTTACTCTGTAACTCTCCCCTCTACACCGCGCTGCTCTCCGTTACACCCAAATCTTCCTACTAGCTCGAGCGCATCGACACATCCACACGCGACCATGTGCCCTCAACCAGACGAGCCCCAGGCCCTCGGTGCCAATGGCGTGCACTCCAACGGCAACGGCACCACCAACGGCGACCACGAGGGCTACCGGTAAGAAAGACCGCACAAGCGATACTGCGAGTCCGCAGAGCAAGAGAGGGACACACCGCTGACTTCTTCACACAGCGCCTTCAAGACAGACCAATCGAAGAAGGTCCAGAGCAGCAATCCCTACGCTCCTGTAGGAGATTTCCTCTCGAACGTGAGGTAAGAGCCCGAAGGATCCTCCGGTAGGTGTGAAGTGAAGGATACTCTCCACGGATTGGGTGGGAGGATCACACGGAGAGTGCCATATACTTCGCACCCCCCGGAGGATGCTACCCAGCATGATGGCTGGAAACGCTTTGCTGACCCGAAGATCTCGCTCTGTAGCAAGTTCAAGATTATCGAATCCACCCTCCGCGAGGGCGAGCAGTTCGCCAACGCTTTCTTCGACACCGAGACTAAGATCCGCATCGCCAAGGCTCTGGACGAATTTGGTGTCGACTACATCGAACTCACCTCTCCTGCTGCCAGTGAGCAGTCGCGCCTCGACTGCGAGGCCATCTGCAACCTCGGTCTCAAGGCCAAGATCCTCACTCACGTGAGATGTAACATGCAGGACGCCAAGCTGGCCGTTGCGACTGGTGTGGACGGTGTGGATGTGGTTATTGGCACCAGCAGCCACCTTATGGAGCACAGCCACGGCAAGGACATCACATATATCAAGAACACCGCCATCGAGGTCATCGAGTACGTCAAGTCACAAGGCAAGGAGATTCGTTTCTCCTCCGAGGATTCATTCCGCAGTGATCTCGTCGATCTCCTCACCATCTACAGCGCCGTCGACAAGGTTGGCGTGCACAGAGTCGGTATCGCTGACACTGTCGGGTAAGTTTGGCCACTTTTTCTGCCATTTATCATTCTTGCTGACATCGCACCAGCTGCGCAACTCCCAGACAGGTCTACGACCTCGTCCGCACTCTTCGCGGCGTTGTCAGCTGCGACATCGAGACCCACTTCCACAACGACACTGGCTGCGCCATTGCCAACGCCTACTGCGCCCTCGAGGCCGGTGCCACCCACATCGACACCTCTGTTATTGGCATTGGTGAGCGCAACGGTATCACCCCTCTCGGTGGCCTGATGGCCCGCATGATCGTCGCCGACCGCGACTACGTCAAGTCCAAGTACAAGCTTGAGAAGCTGAAGGAGCTCGAGGACATCGTCGCAGAGGCCGTCGAAATCAACATCCCCTTCAACAACTACATCACCGGTTTCTGCGCCTTCACTCACAAGGCCGGTATTCACGCCAAGGCTATCTTGAACAACCCTTCCACCTACGAGATCATCGACCCGAAGGACTTTGGCATGAGCCGTTACGTCCACTTCGCTTCGCGTCTCACTGGCTGGAACGCCATCAAGTCGCGTGCTGAGCAGCTTGGCCTCGACATGACCGATGCGCAGATCAAGACCGTGACCCTCAAGATCAAGGCCATGGCCGATGTCCGTCCTCTTGCCATTGACGACGCCGACAGCATTATCCGTACTTACCACTACAACCTCAACGCCACCCAGGAGAAGCCCCTTCTTCAGCTCACTGAGGAGGAGAAGGAGAAGTTCGCCAAGGCTGAGCGTGAGCTCGCCCAGGAGGACGAGAAGAAGGCGCTCGAGCGCAAGGCCGACGGCGAGGCTGACGTGCCCCGTGCCAAGAAGCAGAAGACCGAGACCGTCGCGTAGATGTATGCGATTGACGAGATCTGAGAAGTCTGCTCTGACGAGTGAACGTAAAAAAGAGGCAAAGAAGAACGAAGAGGAGGATGACAAGAAGAAGAATGTGTGTTACAAGTCTCTTTTCTTTTTATATTGGCGGAAAGAGGATCGAAAAGGTTTCGGCTCTTCCGCCCTTCTGGGCATTTTCATGTATTTGAAGACGGCGCTGGGATTACGAGAAAAAATCGGGCGCTGTATCTTTTGTTTGTTGCTGTACCTCTTATATCACCTAGCTTTGGTTGTGAAAGCGAATGGCGACCACCTTTCAAATAGGCAGGAAGCAATACAAAAAGAACGATCTACTTGATGTTGAAAACCCGATTCTCCTTTGCACAGCCACTACGGACGTCCATGCTTGAGAGGTCTTCGAAGGCATAAGAGACCGCTTGCGATGTAAATGTTGATAAACAGAGGCATACATGTACAGCCAAAGCCTATGACAATAATCTACAGTCGCCCTGCGCTATGCTCTCACGCAAGCAAGCAAGCAAGAAGCAAGCCAAAACGCCACCCCATCCATGCACCAGACCAGAACTCCCTACTCCTCCTCACCTCTCACCATCAAAACCATCCTCACGCCCTCTATCGTCTCCGCACCAACACCACACGCCCTCTCCAAATACCCTTCCACCCCACCCCACTCGCTCTCCAACCACCCGCACACAACCCCCACCCACCCCTCTTCCACCCCCGCGAACACAGCCGACAACCCAATCTTCCCAACCTCCGCCTCCCTTTTCTCCCTCCCGCTCTCCAACTCCTCCCCACTCCGCTCGTAATCCCGCCGCACGCCCTCCTCCCCCGCCCCGCACACAAGCGCCACGAGCAGCACCGCCAGTCCCGTCCGGTCCTTGCCCAGCGTGCAGTGCACAAGCACCGGGTAGCTCTCCGGTTTGGACAGGAGGGTGAACAGCGTTGCGATCTCGGCGGTCGAGTAAGTGAGCGTGTCGAGTGCGAGGCCCGAGAGGCCCCGCGGGGACATCACAGCGGAGCCGAGGATGGCGATTGCTTGGGTGCGGTAGCGCAGGGTGTAGAGCAGGGCGAGGCGGAAGTATTGGGCGTAGGAGAGGCGGGAGAGCAGGGCTTGGGAGTAGGAGGGGCCGTTGAGGGAGAGGTGGGTTGTTGTTGGCTGTGGTTGTGGGATATCAGTAGTGGAGGGGGGAGGTGGGGAGGGGAGGTTTGATTTCGATTTTTGTTTGTGTTTTTCTGCTTCTTCGAGGATTTCGGTGTCGGTGCGGAGGTCGATGATTGTTTTGATGTGGTGGGTCGTCGAGAGGTTTGCGAGGGCGGTCGGGGTGGCGGTGGAGGGGAGGGCGGAGCGGTAGAAGAGGGAGGGTTTGAGGGTTGGGGGGTGGGGTGGGGGGTCGTTGATCAGGGTTGATATGTCGCGGAAGTTGGAGATGGTGTCTAGTGAGGCGGGTTGAGGTGCTGGAGAGGCAATTTTTGTTGTTGATGTGGTGGTGTTTCTT